>JAVQJD010001884.1:0-12094 GCA_036023655.1 Nannoperca australis
ACACACACATACACATACACATATACATATACATATATATATATATATATATATATATATATATATATATATATATATATATATATATATATACACACACACACACACACACACACACACACAGACAGATGTGTTCTCATTCACAAATGGACCAAACACTGGATATTATTAGTTTTCCAGAGGCAAAGTGTCATTACACAAGACTCACATGCCAGGTGGTCTATTGTCATTTCTGGCAGTGACGCACGGTGCTGTGCCAGGCTGAGGGAGCTGACATTACTAATGGTACTATTATCTGATGGAACATGCCATTAATTTTGTGACTGAATCATGCAGTAGGAAACAAAACGCATCTCATTGGGCAACCTATAATCTTGGAGGACACTGAAACATTGTTTTCTTGTCACCTCAAGTTTTATAAATCTTGCTCAGAAAGCAGTGATCAAGTAAAATGAGGCCAAGCAAGAACAGCACAAAAACACCACAAGTTCACATTCAGAATGGCTATGTGGGCTTAGATGTAGAGTTCATTTCAAAGCCATTTGTCTCTTGACATCAGATCACTAATTTGTTTTCTTTTCCACAGGCACCATGGCATAAGAAATCAGATTAGCTCAGAATTTCAACACATGGGATACGTATAAATGAGCCAAGTGAATCTGCTTCTGACAAGCAAACTCTAAGTCAAAGATGTTTGAGCTTTGGTTGCATCCTATTGTATGTGATTCTTTTTTGCAGCATTCTGAATGGGTATTGATTTTAAATGGGCAAGGAGAGAAACAGAAAGTGATTGCTTAAGTGTCTGCATTGTCAGTATCCTTTCCCTTGGTTGCTGTGAGTCAGCTGTCAGACTCTTTAATTCAGAGATAATTACAGATCTTCTAAAATACCTTAACCATCTTGAATAAGTCTACATGATGTCAGCATCTTTGTGTCGATGCAAGTGTGTGTGTGTGTGTGTGTGTGCGCCTAGACTGGTTGTGTGTGTCAGAACGAAAAAAGTAAGGAAAATTTGTGGACTGTGTCTGGAAATGTGCATTGAGAAGTCTTTCAATGCTTTGTCAAGTTGTCTTCATTACTAAAGAACATTTGCAGCAATGAAGATATGAGTTGAATGGGGATTTTGACAGTGATGATTTAAGTGTAATTCCACACACTGCTTGTATCAAAACAGCAAAAGAAAATAGCCTATGTTTGGATACTACAGGCAGGTGGAATCTACTGAAATGTACATTACAATGTTATATTTGTATGTAACTCAGGACTATGTGTAATCAAAACCTTTGGGGGAAAAAGTGAAAAACATTTTCCTTTTCAGCTCAAAGAGACACACACATGTGCATGCAAAACAAACTCAGACAGCGTGATGTTGAAGGTGATTTGTCATGTTTTATGTAGCCTGTGTGGGAGGCTGAGTGGCCTTGACGGGGCCGGCTGCTCAGAGCCGAACCAACCGCTAATTACTGTCCTATGTGGACCTTGCAGGCGGCAGATCAGATTAAGAAGCTCTATGATCTGTTCCTGAAAGTCGACGCCACTCAAGTCGAAGTCAATCCTCTTGGAGAGACTCCCGAAGGACAAGGTACCTTGTATCATAGAAAATGCCTGTGTGTGTGTGTGTGTGTTTACTTGTCCTCTGCATTTGTGTGCATTATGTATGTCCCTGCGCGTGTGTTTTTTCCCATCATTAACTGTTCCTAAATCATGTTAAACATCTGTAATATTTTTAACACTTTAAATAGAGGGGTCTGCTTCATTGCATGAACTTGCAGCCACCTATATTTCACTGACTATGGGATACAGACACACTACCTCCTCAGGCCTGAATGCATTTAAGAACGTGAAGTATAATTGCAACACGTTGTCATTTTTCTGTCCATGTGACTTTGTCTGGATCAAAATCCGAATGGCTTCAGGGGGCAGAGCTTTCCATATTCATAGCATGTTAGTGTTTGTTGATGATTCCTAGTTGTTGATGATTAACTAAAGGCGTACAGTCTATCATGAACTAGTAATTAGGAACTAAAATGAGGAATTACAGCAGCAGCTACAGACACATCAATAATTTACTACACGGTTGTCATAGAGTAACCACTCAAGAACCCTCTATGCATATGATTAACTTTACATACTGTATATCAAGTAATTTCAGTGGCTGATTTTTTTTTTTTTTAAAAGAACTCTTTGTTTGAAGTTTTGATATCTTGTTTTACCCTAACCCAGCTTAACCCAGCTTCTTAAACAAACGTACTTACTTTGCCACATGTAACTGTTAAAAAATGAGCTGTTTGGATCTTTGTATCCGGGAAAAGAACAATTTAAATCATTGTACTTACATTAAGTACTAGTCAAAATTCAATAATTGTTAGATTTATTACACCATCTATCTAGATTGTAAATCTATCTTATTGTGATACTTAACAATAAGCTGAATGTAAAATATATATATATATATATATATATATTTGTACACTAGCCTGGGAGAGAAATAAATGTAGTGTCTTTGAATAGAAAAGAAAAATTAAAAGGTTAGGAAATTATCACCCTCAATTCACGGTCATAATAGTACAGCTGAGTTTATTACATGTTCAGTCTATTGAAATGGACTTGAAATAATTTTATTCAGGCTAAATTTATTGTGTAGTCAAGCAATAAATGATGTCTCAATTGTCAGTCAACTCTTAATACTTCAAATATAAATTGCCACAGTGAGACTGAAGTCTAAATTCAGACCTTCAGCTCATCATTGTTATTCTGTAAAGGCTGTGTAAAATAGTGGCACTAATGATAGAGTAATGGAGGTCTAAATTGGCAGTTGGCCTTTCTCAACAAGTGACAGTCTCTTTGTTGTACCACATTAAAAACAATCCCAGAGCGTCCTCTTTTCTTGTCACTTGTCAACTTAATCCTTCCCACATCATTAGTCCAAAACACATAGATTTATTATTATATTTGCTCTCTAAAAAGATATTTAAAAGATTTGAATGTTACTCTGAACAGACTGCATTCTCCGTCAGCTGATACTAGGCTTCTTATGTGTCAAATGATAGTTTGCATTGAGATTTGGATCACCATTTACCATAGATATGGCTCCATCTTCAATTCATGGGCTAAAAGTCTACCTCAGTCCAGTTTCTATAGTCTTTGCATTTGTTTTCCTCCGTCTGCTTCTTAAGTGTTCCCTGATAGACAAAAACACTTGAATTCACTAAGAATAAACAGAGATATGGTAAATTTCAGTCTCCTGTTGTCACTTAGCACAATAAATTGGCACAACATGACACAAGTGGAGGTTAGCAGATTTACATTTCAACTGCTCATCGTTCAAATGACAAAAGACATTATTCATAGTCACGAATCACATTCTAGCTGCTTTTTTAAAACTTATACTGGATATTGTTTTTCTCCCAAAGATATGAGTGATTGCCATTTTCTGTTGCGCTGAACACAGATTGGCTATGATGTGTCCTATCAAGACTTATTTCAACACGTTGAAGATGCATCACTTTGATGTTATTTTGTCTCCTCAAAAACAGATTCTTGTTCAAAGTGTGTTTTATCAAAGATTGTCAAGCGAAGTTGGTTGTTTCATGATTTCTTATGAATATTAATCGATAAATGACTCCTTTGAAACAGATTTCTTTACTAAGAGGAATGCGTTTCCCTTTTCTACCAGCAGTAGGAAGCAGTGACTGTGATTGAGGCAGGCTTTGTGGACAAGCTTCACATTAAAAATCAACTCATTCTTTGGTTCGATTTGTTCACATGTCACAAGGGAGTGCAGCTACTTTCCGGCAGGCATTCAACAGACGTGTATTGGAAAGGAAAATTTCTCGAGGGTGGAAAATTTGTGTTTTTGTCTCATTTGGTAATAGCTGAATTCATTTCGTAGATGGACTACAATAATAGATGTGTCAAAACAAAAACAAAAGGAATTGTGTAGTGGGAGTGCTATTTTACCTGGAGGACACGGTATATGTCTACTCCCTAGTCCCAGGAGAGTCTGCCTTCTGCATGTACCGTGTGTCTATGTACCTGTTTTGTTTGTCTTTCTTTTTGCCTGTACTTCACTCCTTATGCCAATTCCCACATTTCTAAACTTTTTCACCTTTTCTTACTATTACATGTGGGTTTTCTGGCTGTTTATCTGAAGTGTACCATTCATTAAACAAGTTAATGCTGATTGTTTTATAGACATAAACATAATTTCTCTCAAAACTATAATTGTTATATTTTTAATGGTTGAAAGTTTACATGCTGTCCTTTGGTCAAATCTTGTGATGTAATGGTATGGGTAGATAACAATGTAAGTGTACAGTTAGTTGTAACTACTCTCAATCTATGATGAAACTCTAAAATCAAATTCCTGTAGCTAAGAACTGGCTGGAATTTAATTTCTTTAAATGAATACTTCCACATTATGGGACATAAGCTCCATATTTACTGTACAGACATGGCAGTGGCATCAATCTTCTAAACTAAGTCTTGTCAAGAAAGCAAATAAGCATACTATTCATTTTAAGGTTACAGTCACTATGTGTTGCCTGCTATTTTTCCTGGTAGCTTCATAAGTGTGATCTCTTTGAAATCCAGTCTCTTTGAAGTGTAAAGGGAAATGTCAGTTTTACTGTAATGGTCTCTCCCTTAGAGGCAGTGTCAAAAACCCATCCCTTAGTGAGCCAACCTCTGAAATAATTAAGACCAGTAGGCCGAGAGGACGCCCCTCACTTCATTAATTTCAGCTTTTAGAAATGATAATTAGTTAGCTCTTTATGTCTCAAGTCCTCCTTCTCTTCCCTTTTCTCTCGCCTGCCATCTCCCCCTTTCTCCCTCTTGTGCTTCCTCCTTGCTCTCTTTATTCCTAACTCGGTCTTTGTCATCTCCCTACTCCTCCAGTGGTTTGCTTTGATGCTAAGATCAACTTTGATGACAACGCAGAGTTCCGTCAGAAAGCCGTGTTTGCCATGGACGACATGACTGAGAGCGACCCCACAGAGACTGAGGCAGCCAAGTGGGACCTCAAATATATCGGACTGGACGGAAACATTGCCTGCTTTGGTACGGAAACAAAACCCTGTAACATTCCTGCACACACACACACACACACACACCAACCATTAAATGAATTGTCCAATAAGCAAACCCCTCCTGGCATAAGGCTTTAATGCATCTCTTAAGTCACATAAATGAAAAGCTCAGACACAGTTAAAACTTAGTCAAAGTAAAGGCAGCCTGGGCTCTTCTCCAGTCAACATTAAAAGCAGCTTTCTGAGGACTCCAGAAGGAATGCTGCCGTAACCAATGCGTTCTAATTAGCTATAATCCGCCCAGAAAGTCTCCAGCGAGCCAGATTGTTAGCATTCTCATTAAAGGGCCCCCTCTCTTGTCATAAATCAAAGCTTATACAGTGTACAGCAGCACTAACAGGTGCTCTTGTGTCTTACCCCGTAGCCTCATAAACACATTAGATGTCTGTTAGCACTACCCCTCCAACACACAAATGCGTGCGCACACACACTACTCTGCATCCCCAGCTCCCAGCCTCTCTTAAAGTAACAACAGCTTTTAAGGCCCTGCAGCTTCCTTGAGAGCTCTGTACGTGACAGCTGTTAAAGTGAATTTCCCTTTTATTGAGACCTCGGTCGGGGAGCTTGCCAGGACACAAGTTCAGCTTGGCTAAACCAAATGAGGTAAGACATTTTTGTGCACTTGGCTCCCGCACAACTCAGCAGGGTAGCCGCGCTTGCAGTTGGCTAAATGATGACAGGCTGCAAAAAAAGCGTAGCAGAATCTGCTTTAATCAATGCTCTTTTCTCTGAAGTTGCGAGTAGAGGCATAATCAAATTTTCTCTGTATTGCTCGACTTGAAGCATTGAATGTTCCTGATTTGAAGATTTCCAACTGATTCACTTTTTTTTAAGTGTGACATTTTTTTTTCAGCTATTTGCTCTTTGGTTAATAATTCCCTGCTGGACTCCTTCATGTGTGTTCTTACAGTACATGTCATCTTTCCTTCAGCAGCTGTAATATTATTTTAATTAACTCATGGCTGCTGGCCCCACACTTTCCTCTAAGGGACTTTTGTTTAAATGTATGGACTTTAGCCTGGACTTAACGGTCAAATTTAGCTTCACCATACTTAAATACATACATTTAATACATCTCATTATCAGGCTATAGTACCATTAGCAATCACTCAACATATAAAATATGTCCACCTGATGCGCTAAGTCATAGGCACCTTACATTTGGCTAAACATGCGTCTGCTTTTTAGTTATCCTCTGTGTTTCAGTATACATGAACTGAAACAGTACATCTTTATAGTGAATGGAGCCGGTTTGGCCATGGCCACATGTGACATCATTGACCTGCATGGAGGAAAGCCAGCAAACTTCCTTGACCTGGGGGGAGGAGTCAAGGAGAGGCAGGTGTACGAGGCCTTTAAGCTGCTCACTGCTGACCCTAAGGTAGTAACAAATTGTAAAAAAAAAAAAAAAAAAGTTTGAAAACATTGTAACAATTGAGTACTTAAGCCAAATTGAATCATTATTTTAAAGAAAAAGTCAATAAGAAATGCCTTTTTTACTACCTGTTGAATTGTCTTTGATATTGCGGTCATGTATCTTGTCATAGTATATTCATAAAGCTCTGTCTATCTGGTTAGCGTTTTGTCACTGCGACAATGGTGCTCATTAGACTAGGGACTTTGGCATATGTCCATGTTTCACTGAGAGAAACAGAGTCTGGGAGGCTTTGTGATTATATGCCATAATTTTCAGTTGCAGTGGCATGATAAATTGCTGCTCTGTACCCTGCAATAAAACTCGGCTTTTAAACACTCATTATTGCACGTGCATCCACACAGAAGTTAACACACAGCACAGGCTCATATGCAACTCCAAATTAAAGCACACATACAAATTTCACTCAAAGCATGCCTCTGAAAGTCTTGCAGCTCAGGATGAGTGGCAGCTTGGGATGTTTTACAAGTGATTCAGCTCTCTGTTCATAAAGCTAATAACTCCAAACTAAACAACATGAGCCTTGTAACGATACCACAGTGCTGATTGTGTGTTGACAGTCATCACACCGCTAATTCCCCCGCTGCTGTCACTCCCACATCCCTGGACTGATCTGCGGTTGCCTGTGTGTTAGCAGGACTGGCAGAGCTCGGTGGTATGGAATACAGTAGTAGCATTTGAAACCAATTCTGTCCTCTGCCCTACCTTTTTGTAAAATTAATTTACACATGCTGATTTCACTTGGCAGGAAATTATTTCAACAATGTGTTTCACACAATTGTAGTAGAATTTTTCCTACATTTGAGTTTTAGTGGTGAGGACTTAGAAATGGTAGCATTTTTAAAGAGTTCTGCCTCATATTTATCACACAGCAGTGAACAGACCAGTGTTGCACACCTTTTACAGATGAATGTTAAAAATCTCAAAACTCAACACCCTGGCCAGCAGGTGATACATTGCCTCGCTCAGATTTCCACTGTGTGTAGATTCTATTTGGTCTCACGTGAATTCAACCCAGTGGTCTGTAAGAGGAAACAAATATGAATATGGTGGATAAAAAAGAAATGCAGTCAATAGGGGACAGAGAAAACTACAAAGACTTCACTCTCTCCTCATATGGGACCATCAACTGTTATTTTTGAGCTCTTTTAAAATGAGGTGGAGGTTTTTAAAGTCTGCATTCATTGCACTCCACTCGCAAAAACACTCTCACATGGACAAGAGGAGCCTCCTCCACCCTCCTCCTGTTCATCCTTCTCTTTCTGTCTTGGGCTGATTCCCCAGATCCAGATGGGGGAGTAAGCCTGCTGTCTGTCCCTCCTGCTGCTGTGTATGGAAATAGAGACAGGGAGCTCCACCCTAACAGGGAAAAAAAGTAGAATAGGATTGACATTAAACTGGGATGGAAGCACCATTAGCATTTCAACCAGGGGAGTTGAGAAACCTGCTCTGATCTGTGGAGGGAATGTTAATCATTCACAATAAGAGCAAGTGAGAGAGAGCTACTCATTTGCATCTAGTTTTCTTTTTTACTAACAATTACCACTCCCAAACTAAAGAATATGAGCAGAAATTGAATAAAAATCACGCTGTTGGCTAGGTGAATATGAGGCAAAACTTATTGATTCCATATATCATTAAGTTATGGAGAGAGCGCTGTTCTCATTTGCCTAAAATATCAAGGCAGTGCCTTCAGAAATGCAACCCCTTTGTTGACAATTGTTTCACCGTTTGAAGTACGGACTGACTACTTGGATTTCACATCATTATTGTTCTGCCTTTTTTTTTTTCAAACAAACATTTCTTCTTCTCTCAGCTAATAGTTTTGACAGCATATGTTATGAGGATGCTTATTTGCTCTGGTACTGCATAAAATGTTTTCGATAGCGCCTGCAGGGAAAGGCCATTAATGTTCTGCTGCTTACATGAATATGTGCTTTTCATTAGAGACCACTGACTTTTGGGAAGATTAGAATGGTGTATACGCTGCTGAAAAGACAGAAGTGCATTCAGCAGCCAATCAGGCAGTAGAGCAGGAAATATCCTGCTGTAATCACGCCATACATTTGCACAAAAAAACTGGTATTTCGGTGTCTCTTTCGGTGTTCTCTTTCAGTCTTTCTTCCTCAGCCACTTTTACGCTTTTGTGTCCTCCCTCCCTCCCTCCCTCGTCTTTCTCACTCTCTCCCTCCCTCCCAGTCTCCGCTTTGATGTCTCAGGCTCATTGTGCTGAGAGGAGTAGAAGTGATGTGAGTGTACTGCTGGCACTGAATAGCAGAGACGGCGTCTGAGATGACAAAGCCTCCTCTTTCTTGTTTGCTCACTTCTTCAGTATCTACCCTTACAGCCTTCATTACTTTAAACATTATTATTCTCTGACAGAAAAGGGAAGAGAAAACAGATGAAATAGTGATATGGTATGTGAAGTGGGAACAACATAGAATAAAAAAGTCAAAATGAAATGATTGGGACAAAAAAAGAATAATAAAGCAGTGTATGTAGCCCAGTGTCTGTGTGTTTGTGTGTTAAATATGTGGGATGTTATGTAGCTCAGCTGGGCGTACTAGACCATACAGCTTTGTTTGAATTTCTGCCCCCAGCTTTTTAAACGGGGACATATTTATTTTTCATGCTAAAATAAATAGCTCCACTTTCTTCATATCCACGTATAAAACAGTTTGTTGACAGAATGGCAAAATTTATTGAGGTTTCCCTCACATCACCTGCACGAAGCAGGAGCCGGCAGCAAATACCAACAGCCAAATAACCTCGTTATTGCCTTGTGCCTGTGCCATAAAGAAAGTGGCAGATGGATGTTTTGTCCAACTTGACATCCATTTTGTTCTCAGGGCTTAAGGCAGTTTTCTGTAATTTTTATGGGCTAGAGTAAATTATGACACTTTTTTTCAAAACACACCCTTGTTGTTGGTGTGTGTGTGTTTATAAGTGCCACCACTATATAAAACTATCAATTATCATGGCAAATTCACATTACAATACATCAATAAAATAATATTCTAAATTAATATTATTCATTCCGTTTTTTTTGTAAGGTTGGCGATTGTCGATATATTTGTTTGTGTGAGTGTTTACGGTCTATTTGTGGGATCTTGCAGAGTATTGAGGTGACTATTATGATCATTTGTGAGGTCAGCTGTGTTTGCTGGCTATCAGCTTTTTGTTTCCATTAACAAACAACATCATCTCTGTCCTTTTTACAGTCTGAACAGTTTTTGAGGGTGGATAAAGTCTGTCCCTCTCAGAATGTTTTGTTCCACTGACGTTGGCAGAGAGCCAGTCACGTTTCCATTGTTGTGAGTTGTGAATGTTCTGCCTCCCGCTCAGTGATTCTGTGTGTCTGTGAGTGCATAAAGTAAAATGTGATGGAGGAGGAACAAAAATTTACTCTAAGAGCAAATAAAAACAGAGCACATTTTAAAAGTCAAGTAGCAACTGTGCTGCCATATACCATTTTTTGATGAAATTATCAGTTTGATCATCACAAACTGGCATATTGTGACACCCCTAGTCTGTGTGAATAATGCAGTAATTGATTCTTTGTAAAAGCGTGTACGTCTGTGTTTTCTTTCTTGGCTCTTACCTGAGCTTGTCGCCTGCTGCTGTAGTTTTCTGTGCTGCGTTGTTTAAGGCAAAGCAGCCACGCAAAGTGAGGAGGCTGTGCTCGGAGGTGAAACAGGCACATTAGCATTAGTTCAGCGGGGTGAGCCACCTCCCGTACAAATATGGAGCTGTGTTCGTATGCGTGTGTTAATGTTGTTGAATCATGCTGTTGATCATGAAACATCTTTTCAGCTCCCAGTGGCATTTGTGTGATCTCAATTTGGAATGCTGAGGCTCACCCGTGTGCGTGTGTGTGTGAGTGTGTCTGCATTTTTGCCATTGGGAGATTATTGTGCATGTCCCCAGTGCTTTAGCCCCCACTACGTACTATTTTCCTTCTTTCCAGCTCAGTGGCTCTGCTTTAACTCACCTGTGGTCCCCTTTAACCACTTTCCTCCTTGTTGCAGTGACATTCCTGAGTCCAGCCATCTCCCCCTCCACAGGGGACATGCCACTACTAGCTTTCACTGTCTTCTCTTTCCTTTGAAAGTGTCTTTATTGGTATTATTCAGCACTACTTGCGTGATGATACATACCTGGATATTTAAAGCGGTGTCCCAGTGTGTCTTCCTGCCAGTCTGTCATTTCACTATTTCCTCTTTTGGTTCCTTCCTTTCCTTTTCTCTCTGCTTCTTTAAATCTCTCTTTTCTTCTCTGAAGCCTTTCATCTAGCTAAATCGTGTTAAACTCAATGTGAGGAGCTCCCCTCAGTTTCATGCCTGCTAACTAAATCCTGCAGGAGCCCAGGCACTGCCTTTCACATCCCAGTATGGAGATGTCTGAGCCCATGTCTAATGTGCTTCAACATGCATGTATGGAGTCACAAAGAGGCAGTGGCTCTGGTCCAAGCCAGGTGAGCCAGAGAAATGTGTTGTGAAAAGCGCCCCATCCTGTCTTCAGGCAGCAAGGGAAAAAAGGAAAAGAGGCCTATTTTACAGGCCTGTGTCCTTAGGGTGTTAGAGCACACAAGTCTGTTGGAAATCACACATCTTATTCAGCCACTGTGCAGAACCACAAATAGGAGCAAGTATACACGTTTAGTGTCGCACCCACTTCACACACACACACATTTGCACATGCTCATGCAGTCCTCCAGGGACCCCAACAACTTTTAATCACAAGAATCACCTGTGATGTGAAAGCCCCATGGTGTGTTATTTTAGAAGGAAAGAAATCACCTTTCTGCCTGAAGCTGAGGACCTGTGGGAGAAGCTGGCTCCCTGTGTTATAAGCAAAAGCAATGCAAAGCCACTGAGAAAAGGAGAGGAAAAAAACAAGCTAGCATGGTAATGGAGTTCATTCCCAACGCGCGGAGTATTACACAAGTACTAAATAGGGGGCCAGCCATGAAGGGACAAGTACTTAGTCCAGCCAACACAGTGGGGCTGCCATATTGAGGCCAGGCCACAGAGTGAACATTGCATGGAACAGGCGGACAGAGTGGGTGTTTGTGTGCTTTAAGGGAGAAGTGGCTGTCCGGCTGATGCATTTCTTCCAAATTTTTTCAGTTATATACTGTGCAGGTCATTGTATTGGTTTACCATTATAAGAGAAAGGCACTTTCCTGCAGATTTGCTTACAGTGCATTAAAATCCTGCTTTAGTCACAGATATAGGGTTGGGTTTTTGTCCATCATGGAACCTGGTCTGCTCTAGTACGTTTAAAATCACTGCAATGTGGGAAGCTGATGTTATAGACTAAACCCAGAGTGCACTGACCCTGTGTTAGTCCTTGAAATGTATTCACTATGAGCCTGATGTAATGTAATTGCTTTGTGAGCACATACACATAGACACACTCCCAGCTCAATATATTAATGTGTGGGTTTTTTTTCCATTTGAGCATAAAGCTTGTGTGTGTGTGTGTGTGTGTGTGTGTGTGTGTGTGTGTGTGTGTGTGTGTGTGTGTGTGTGTGTGTGTGTGTGTGTGTGTGTGTGTGTGTGTGTGTGTG
>JAVQJD010001888.1:0-10000 GCA_036023655.1 Nannoperca australis
TTCTTGAACCTATAATAATCACATTTCTACCAGAATCTTTGTTTTTGTTCATTCTAGACAGACACAGTTGTCTTACACTCATTACTGTGAATAAAAACAGTGTTGGTGCATTGGTAGAAAAATACAAGGATTAAAAAGGCGACATAAACCTCTTCCACTTACAGCAAGTTAAAAACTGGCCCCAGGTAAGATGGCTGCCATATGGTTCCAATCTGGAATGGCAAGTCATTATGACATGTCACATCTACTGTTTTATATCTATGGGTTGAACTGACTCTGTGTTTGTTAGATGTTTTTTTATGTGATACCTTATTTTTACATAGTAGTCTGGAAACAATCAACTAGGAAGCAATAAGGCAGACCAATCTGAGAACTGTGAGTGTAGATGAACACAAAGTAGTGCCATATTTACACCCAAGCATCAACTCGTCACTTCTCAGTTTTGAACATTATGAATTTTTTTTGTTAAACTGATCCAGAAACTGATTACATTGGATAGAACTCTTGTCAGATATCTGTCAGTTGGTTAAAAGTTGGTCCAATCACCTGAAGCGTAACTTTGATGTGTGATCGCTGACAGCACCCTGTCTCAGAGGATTCTTCCTGCATATCCACTGAACAAAATGAGTGATATGAAATTTGTATGACCAGCAGTGAAAAGCAGCTGATTAAAAATTCAAGTTTGATGCCCAAAAATCCTGAAAAACGACATTAGTAAACTGCACATGTTCACGGCTGGTCAGGAAAACATTACGACTCCAACTTTTGCTATTGTTGTTACTGTTTACAAAACAGTAGGCCTATGCATTTCACGCCAGACTTTTGAATTACCACTTCCTGTGAAAGAAAAAGGTGCCTTAACCGACTCCAGAAATTAAATTCATAAACAGAAGGAAGTTTTTGCATCTCACTCGGATGTTTTTCTCTGTTGCTTCTCTAGTTTATGATTTAGAGTCATAGGAGTCCAGTAATTGAATAATATTTTAAGTTCTGACTGTGTGTATATGAGTGTGTTTGTTTTAGAATAGTAGAAACACTGGGGAAGGACTATGGCTGTAGTTGATGTGTGTGTGTGTGTGTGTGTGTGTGTTTGTGTGTGTGTGAGAGAGACAGGGAGAGGAAGTGTCATTATTAAAGAAGGGGTGATGCTACATCATCAAGAGAAAAACCTGAAATAGAGGGAAATAATGGGTTTTGACTGATATACAAATGAATCCCTGGATGTTTGTGTGAGATTGAGAAATCGAAGTGAGACTGTGTGAGAGTGTGTGCATACACAATGATTGCAATTGTCCATTGTTTTTGGTAATGACTGCTCCTCCTGCGTATTCTGCAGTTCATCTCGCGTAGGGCGTGTTTTCCTCTTTTTAAGGAATCTCTGCCTAATCAGTCAAAGTTTGTCTTTGTGTGTATTTCATCTCCATTTTGTTGCAAGCATTGTTCCTTAAACTGCATTGCTTGGTCTGATTACAGCATTGAATTTGCACAGCTTTTTGGAGGAAAGTAATGCTTTTGTATTTGGGAAGACGTCAAAAATTGATGATTGGAATGCGTCTGAAGCACCTCGAGCCATGCTGTTTCAACCAGGCTCATGCTGAGCTTTTGATTTTAAAAGCTGGGAAGATAACTGGGGAAATCTACTGGGTTTTAGACAGTGAGCTTAGTATGGTTATGAGTTACAGGGCTCTTTGTTTAGCTTTTGCCTCATTCTGGTGTATTGTATTTTTGTTTTTAAAATCCAGTTTATTACAACTTGGATCACATTTTTGTAATTGTGGCCATCATTTCTATCAGCAATGATAGCTATGATCACATTGTAGTTAAGTTGTAGCTGAGATGTGGGAACATAGTGACATCTCCACATCAAAGTCCTGAAGGTTAAGAAAGATGAGCAGTCAGATAATCACACTGGTTGTAAACAAGCAAACAGCTTACCACAATTATCTGAATCTCTTTCATTTTAGAGGTAAAACTGAAAGTGAGTGTTATAATTGTTGCCAGACATGAATGTCGATAATGGTCAATTCTGCATAATTTTACTATTCGCCTGAGTTTTCTCTTTCAAATACATCTGTCTGACCTGGGGTTTGTTTATAACCTGGCTGCACTGTCTGGTTGTTCGTGTTTCTTGACTTTATTTTGGTTTTATCAACTATTTTCTTGGTGACTACAGTGTTGTCATTAGACCCAGGTTGTATTAAACCAAAATGTCCCGTCAAACTTTTTCCTCATTAGCACTCTATGGCAGGTCATCGTCAGGTAAATAAAACAGTAATAAAGTCAGTTATTTTCTTTCGGGTTCAAATTGCAGTCATTGGAACCATCACAAACACTTAAATGCTCTCTCAGGCTCTTTGACTGCCAACACTTTCAAACCAGATTGTGTTTCCTACTTTTAGCTTCTTCTCTCGTGCACTATTTTGTGCTGTAAAACCTCTCTTCCCGAGGTGAGGTAAAGATAACAAAGCCTAATTGGAATAAAACTCCAGTCTGACCCTTCAGCTCAGCCCAGAAACAGAAACCTGTCGTTCAGAGGCAGACCTCAGCTGCAGCAGCAGCTGCAGTCATTTGCTTAAAGAGCCCTTGTCACCGCAAGAAAATAATCTTTTGGGACTGGAAAAACATAGTTTAGAGGTTGGCACCTTCAATGTGACTAAAACACCATGTCAAAACTTGATTGACAATTTTATACACCTACAAAGGTGTGTAATTCCAGATTTGAAACAAAAAGGCTATAAATGATGTTTCATTTATTGACCCTGGAGCTAGTAGGAATTCTTAGTTGAACATTTATTTTAAAAGATTACATACAGGTGTAAAGTTGAATGCTGGTGTCCACTGACTGTTCATTTTTATAAACTGGTCAGATCCAAAATGAGTAGATGTCCAAACATTTGAGGTTTTTGATGGATACATATGTGACAAAACTAGCTGAGCTTCAGAGTTGTTCTTTGGTTATCTCACTTGATACAAATACCATACATTACTGAGCTGTTCATTTAAAAAGAAATAGAAAGTGTAAAAAAATAAAGAAATAGCCCTTTAGCATGCACATGGAGAATGTTCATTTCTGCTTATTCCCACTAAATAAAAAATTTTATCAACAAGGCCATGTACGCTAATCTATTGATTTATTGTCCTTTGTCAAAACTTTCCAGCTGAGTGAACCACCTGCTTTCATTATTTATTTTTACTCCAGAGCTTTCAAGCGTAATTATTCTCTTTTTTTCGGCCCCCACTTTTGCTCTCTTGTAGTTTCAACCAGCAGGAAAATCTGTCATGGCCCAGCCATGTGTTCCGACACATTTTCCCCTGTTTGTGACGCCGAGAAACAACGTTTGATACCAGTTTGGACGGCACCCATCGCCTCTGGTGCCAGTTTGCATAATAGCAGGCTTGTCTTTGCCTGCTGAGAGGGAACGCCAGTGTTCAGACAGCTATTGTTTGCAATTAGGGATTCCCACTGAGGCCTTCAGGACCAGCCAAAGTGTTTTTTGTTTTTTTTTATAAGAGACAATGTAAAGTTGGATGCTGTCCCCATTGATACAATGTTTACCCACACATGGGGTCTGTTGGAAGTATCCCATGTGAACATATCTGGGTGAGCAGGAACAGAGAAAACAGGCTTGAATGGTGCAGAACAGACAGGATGGGATGGGAATGAGATGTGGGATTTGGGGTTAGCAATTGTATGTCCTCCATTACAGAAATTTGATTCAGTAAGATCTATAAAGCTATTTAATAACTAATACTAATAATATTTTAAAAGGAGCCATGATAAAATTGTAAAAAAACGTCATCTTCCTAGTAGCTACCCAGCCTGATTTATGAAATGTTTCAAGAGAAAAACGGGCACAAAAATAAGTTAACTTAAACTCTTAAATTGGCACATCACCCCCTACTGATTGTGTGTTTTTCTGTGTGTTTATTTCCCTAACCACCCCCCCACACACACACACACACACAAATTCTTGCTTTGTATAGTCTCAGGGGTTAACAGCAGTGATCATCCTTCTGTTTCCTCCCTGTAAATCCCCATAAAAGTATGCTCGACCAGTCCCACCCTGTTGGCTCTCTTTTAAATGTTCCTCTCTTACAGGACAGCTCTTCCCTGTAGGAGCTCTCACCCAAAAATAGTGCATTTCCTGATGCAGTTGTGTCCTCGGATGAACAAGAGCTTTCTATGACTGTCAGGAGATGGGAAGCACTTAAATCATGTATCAGCACTGGAAGCCCTCTGTGCTCTGTCCTCTACTCTCCATGGTTGACGAATCTACTAGTTCCTTTTCCACATCTGTGTTATTACTTGTTTTCTCCCTATCTTACTACTCACATAATTAATAGGGAAACATAAAGTAAGTAAGTAATTAACTTTCAAATGTGCAGCAAACAGAAAGATTAAAATGACAAAATAAAAAGATAAAAACCTTTTTAATTATAAAAAGAAAATGTAAAAAGAAAATGTTTTAAACTGCAAAAAAAGATGCAAAGGTAAACATGATTAGTTTTTGTTTTCAAGATTAGCTGCTGTGGCATTTTTGCAGATTGTGATAACAGTTGAGTGTTGAGGTAGGAATCAACTGGGCCAAGGTGGAAAGAACAACACACTGCTGTTCTGACTTGAGGCAATAGCAGCTACTTTCACCATATCCACTGTGTGTTTATAGAGGCCCCCAAAGATGACAACTTTTGTGCAATCAGCTCTCCTCAATTGACTCAATGGTTCATGCAGAATCACTCAAGTGTGCTGTCGGAAATGGGATTTCACACACTGCCCCACTCTCACAGCCTGTGGCATCAACTATTCCAGGTGTTCCATCGGTGTGGACCACCGAGGCTCCTGCCTGCCAGTCATCAGGGCTGAAATAACCCCCGTTGCTCTTTAGATCAAATCAGCGGCACTTCAGCATGTCGTTCAGCACAGACACCTGATATGGAGCCACTCTAAAGGTTAAAGCCACGATCCAGAATAGCTGCGAAAGCAGTGATGCAGGGCATGTTCAGATGCAGCGTGAATGAGGTGAGAGCTTTTTCGCTTCCTGGCACAGTTAAGGAGATTTATTTGTAAGACTTTCATATATATGTTGAAAAAGTTTTTGCCTCACTTTTGCAGAGGCATCAATGTCACTCAGACCCTCAAAATTGTACTGAAATAAAGCCAAGAATGTGCCTCCATGGGGCAGTGAAGGAATCCAGCTGTTCAGTGACGGACTGGAGCTTTAAAGCTTCTTGTCTGGAGGAGACATTTCCCCAGTCTCCCCTCATCTGTCTCTGAATGCCTAATTGAGGCTGCTGCTTGCTGATTGCCCACCAGAAGTTCAGCTTAGCTGCAGGTCAAAGTTCATGTGTATGGGATGTCAGCAAAGTTCCTCTGGCTCTTTGTTTCTTCTCTCTCTCTCTCTCTCTCTCTCTCTCTGTCTTCCACAAGCTCACTTAAAGACAAATCAAATCAAAGGTATACAACGAAATTTGTGGTCTCTGTTCCATACGCTCTGCTTAAACACATACTCACATACACACATTAAATATGATAACTATCAAAGTAAGGTAACACATATGCTAATAGGTGTTGTAAGATAAAGTCCAGATGCAGTTATTGCACATTCAGTCCAGGTTACTGCATTAAGATTCTTGTGGTGGCGGTGGGGGAGGGGGATAGGAGGGTGAGAGTTTAGTGTATATATGGCTGTGGCATAGAAACTGTTACTCAGTCTGGAGGTGCAGCGTTTCCAGGCCCTGTAGCGTCTTCTAGAGGGTAGCAGTGCAAACAGATGGTGAAAGGGGTGAGCACAGCCTTTGACAATTCTGCAGGCTTTGCTGTGGCAGGGGGAGTCCAATGTTTTTTGTGTTGTGTTGACCACCCTCTTCATACATATGGAAAATCAATTTAGACCAAATGGTGCGGTGCAAAAAGAAGACAATAGAAAAGTAATTGACAGAATATACTTGTTGCCACAAATGCCTCTAATGTTTCAGCTGTCAGTGTATTTTGTCAGAACACACCACAGCTCTCAAAGGTTATGGGCTACTGCTGTGGCAGTTAAATATTAAGTATTAAATATATAGGAGCCTACAAAGGTAATGTAATGCATTATTTGATAAATAACACTGAGAATGTTCAGTTGTACTGTATTATCCTTTAAAGCTAAATAAATGCACAGTTCAGATAAATCTAACATCCTTCCCATCCTGTTTGTGACATTTTTTTCAGCTGCTTTTAGAGAGTTTGGGCTGGTTAGTCACTGCAAGGTCCAACATTTTATATAATACTGGGCTATACAAATAAATTGGACTCAACACTTCACTTTTTAAGATTCATGTAATAATGGAAACCCAGTGAGTTGGTGCTGTGTACGTCAAAACAGTAACCTTAATCTCATTTCTAAATTAAATAAAGACACTGTAAGCACTGGCCCTGCAGCACTGAACCTGTTTTTAGTTGGATTTTGGGAAGAATGCACTCACAGCTTTTGGCAACATCTAGCAGCTTTCGACAAATACATACAGTTTTCTAGGTAACAGTTGTATTTTAGACATCTATGTAATGCTTCAAAGAAAGTCCTTTTCAGATCATTAAACAACATCTGAAACACATCCAATCATCTCTTCCCCACTTCTTCTGTTGGAATTGGGTGTGCAGTGTCTGACAGTTTATGCAATCTTCCAAAACTGACAATATGACAATCGTGCTGTCTACATACAGGAACTAGTCTGAAGGTGTACACTGTTTTCCCCAATTGCATAATTATTGGATCTTGCTCCTTTCTATGACAGCCAGCTTTTTGACCCATCTTCAAGTGTGTTCATTCAGAACAGCTATAAACTCTATGTAACACAAGGTTACGTCTAAATTTGACTTTTCAACCAAATTTAGCTCAGTTTAACCTAGACACGTATGTTTGCAAATCACCAATTCCATGCTTACTAGGAGGTTAGATAAGTAGGGTTGTGGCTGGAAGATGTCATGGTCAAGTCTGTGAATTGGCAGTGAAATTATGGTGGATTGTGAAAGAAAAACCTTCAATAGTGACTTAAAGTACAACTGAGCATCAAAGCTCAATAGAGGACTGCGGTTGTACTGTGAAGCTCCCAGGTAACAATGTTGTTGCTGAATGAGAGCTTGGAGCCTAATAAAACTTAATTAAGCTCAGCACCCAGCTGTCCAGTGTTTAAGTTTTTTTTTTTACTTAAGAATTTGGAAGCAGATGGCAGCAGCCTTAGAATCTGAAGCTGACAGGCCACTAATGATCAGTAAGTGTGAGTTTCAAAAGCTTAGAGAGAACACACTGTGTCTGCTTCTGCATGCATTGTCAAATCCAAAATTAGGCGAGTCTCTTGCTTGAAAGAGGACATTTGTATGCTTCCTGTCATACTCGCAGCTGTGTTAAAAGGTATCTGCTACTACAATAACAAGCATATCAATGTCTCATTTAGGGGTCAGACTACGAAGCTGGCTAATTCAAGATGAAAGAAGATTAGTGTGATGTTACTGAGGCTTTCCTAACTTTTCTTTTAGGGGGGTATGGTTGCTTCTGTTGAGAAGCTGTCAGCGTTCCCATTTGATCTGATTAGTGTGTTGGCACCACTGATCAAAGAACAAGCCTCATTTGTACACTATCACTTCGCCTTTGAACCTCAGATGCTGAGAGTAAAATAATTTGGCAGCTAGGGATAGCATACAGCTCCTGACTCCAGCAGTGAGTCATACAGTAAAGGCACATATTAGTATATTACATATGACATGGACAGAACCTAAAAGCCACACATAAAATGTCCCCAAATCATGCTTGTGTAATGGAGGTGTTCTCCCTCCCGCCGTGTAAAGTCAATGGTGATGGTGCGTTCCTGTGCGCTCATCCTCCCTGTCAAACCTTCAAGCACTAGAGACCACAAACATCAGGAGGATTACTGTAAAGCATTACCAATGTCAAACAAGTCTGAGATTAAACAAGTCATTTTCAGAGGGCTCTTAAACCACACAGCTCACTCTCAGGGCTTTGATTCATAGCTCATGCTGGCTACTGTGCTGTACCTTGAGAGTTTGTGTTGAAGCCATGCCAAGGTTATATGAATAGGAGTGCAAATGTTTGCAGTTTTGAGCCATAAAGCATGTATGTTCCCATGGTGGATGGTGAATTAGCACCCTGCATCCGGCCTTCTCAACTTTATTCAGCCTGAATCAAAAAACCTTCTTTGTATTTTTCTTCACACTGAACAAAAATGTGTCTTATCAAAGTGTCCTTGAAAAATCATCCAAAATACCAACAATATCAGTTGTGAAAAACATGAATATTACTAAATTTAATCTTCACTGTTGAAGATGTTGAGTTTTACACAATTCAGCACTTTACATTCAGTAAACAGTGATGGAATCACTAACTAAGAAGATAGTGATATCAGCAAAAGTTTGCTGATATCAAACATTAGTTTATGGGCTTAGTTATGGGACATTTTGACATATGTAACAGTTTTAGTTTCTGTTATAATTTAGGATTATTTTGTTTTAATTTAAAGATAATTGTCTAAATGTAGAGCATGTAAAGCATTGACATTTAGCTTCTAGTCTCTGAGGGGGAGTCATGATACTAACTTCCTTTATAGACTAATGTATACTCAGTATACAGGAAGGTAACGTATGCTCAGAGTATACAGGAGAGTAACGTATGCTCAGAGTATTCAGGAAGGTAACGTATACTCAGAGTATTCAGGAAGGTAACGTATACTCAGTGTATACAGGATGGTAACGTATACTCAGTGTATACAGGAAGGTAACGTATGCTCAGAGTATACAGAAGGGTAACGTATACTCAGAGTATTCAGGAAGGTAACGTATGCTCAGAGTATACAGGAAGGTAAAGTATACTCAGTGTATACAGGAAGGTAACGTATACAGAAGGGTAACGTATACTCAGAGTATACAGAAGGGTAACGTATACTCAGTGTATACAGGAAGGTAACGTATAATCAGTGTATACAGGAAGGTAACGTATACTCAGTGTATACAGGAAGGTAACGTATACTCAGTGTATACAGGAAGGAAACGTATACTTAGTGTATACAGGAAGGTAACGTATACTCAGTGTATACAGGAAGGTAACGTATACTTAGTGTATACAGGAAGGTAACGTATACTCAGAGTAAACAGAAGGGTAACATATGCTCAGAGTATACAGTATGCCTTATGAAATAATATATGAACAGTAGCAGTGTGCCAGGATACTGACATATCACATCCAAATCTGAGAGGAAAAATTCAATGTATTGAGTTTGCAGTTCAGAATACCACTAAAAGCATTAAAGGATATGCAGCGCTGCATTGTATCTTTAAAGTAGCCTGGTTCCAGACCTATGAATTGTTGCCCACATGTATTTATTATATATTAGAGCAATCAGTGTTTCATAAAGTAAAAGAAAATGCTATAAAAATTGAGACAAGCGTGGTGTGATCAGTGCAGCTGTACAGGATTTTGTAAGTCAGCTAAAAAGATAACTGTTAAATTGACATATTTCTTCAATCATTGTTAAACTAACTGTTATTAGCAACCACCACTGCTGCTTCTGTGTCAACAACCAACTGCCCTAACCAATCAGTTGTGACTCATGAATTGTCAGTTAATCAAACAGTGTGGGTGGAACTTTGGACTGCAAAAACGTTTTGAGTTGAGTTTCTGTAGGTGGTAGTTGTTGCAACTCATGCCAACATAGCCAGTCCCTTTATCATTTATTACTGATCAACTACAAATGTGAAATGCATTACTTCTTTTAACCTTTCAATTACTTTTTATGTAGGTGGAATCAACATTTTAAAGCAATCGGTAAGAGAAAACAAAACAAACATTTAGTTTCAGCCTTGCTGCTTGGCTGCTTGCTCTGACCAAGCAGGCTACCTTGGAGATGGAGGGGGTATAAATAGAAATGGCAAATGGCAACACTGAGAGAACCATAGATACCAAACCTCTGAGCTTGTTTGTGTAATTTCACTGTGAATACATAATAATGT
>JAVQJD010001898.1:0-46139 GCA_036023655.1 Nannoperca australis
TCTTTAAAGTTAAGACTAGTTTAAAGTCATCTTCATTGAAAAGTACAGTGCTTTTCCTTCAAAAATAAGGACATTTCAATGTGACCCCAAACTTTTGAACGGTAGTGTATATATTCACATTGAGACACTACTGTCTTCTCTGTCAACAACATTTTCATCAAATGGAAATGTCCACTCTTTTTGTAAAGGTCACAAGCTCTGACAAAAAGATTTCACTGCCACGGCTCTCAGGAGATGTCAGCCTCCCCGCTGCCATCACCCCCACCGCTCACCCAAACAGGACAGAAAACCAAAACCCAACACCGCCGCCTGCTAGCAGGGAACCGGCAGGAGCTCTGCTATTCTGTCCCCCAGCTTTTAAACAAACACCAAGGGGAGTCCACACATGAACAGTGTACTTTTAATCCTTTTGGCGCTCCCAAAAGTAATCAGATTAACTTCTAAAAACCCCTCAAGAGAAAATGAAAAATATTGGGTGTCCTCTGCCTTTGCCGTGTTTTGGGTTGGGAAGGGTTTAAGAAAGAGAGAGAGAAATTTCAAAGTAGTATATATTCACTTTGACTTATTTTTGCAAATGTTTTCATAAACTCTTCCCCAAAATATTGAGAACAACTTGATACCCCCCTATAATGTGTGGTGCATTAAATTAAATCATGGCAGTCAGTAAAGCATCCGTCTTTCTATCCCTCCACAAACACAAACACGCACACACAGCCTGCTGCCTGCTCTCTCTCTCTCCCTCTCTCTCTCTCTCTCTCTCTCTCTCCCTCTCTCTCTCTCTCTCTCTCTCTCTCTCTCTGGGGGTCGATGGGGAAACATAACACACATGCCGGGAAAGTTTGGGAGGTTTGCTGCTTGACATGGCCTAACACAGGATCAGATGTGTGTCGAACACAAAACCCCACATGGATCGATTTCAGAGATCCAGTGTGGGATCATGTGACACACACACACACACACACACACACACACACACACACACACACAAGGTAAATGCCATACAGGCAATGTGTTTCGTTGTAGTTTGTTTTTCCACACATGGTTTTAAAGAAGTTACAGCACATTATTTTGCTGTGGAGGTCTAAAAATCTTTTTTCATTAAATGTTTTTCAATCCATGAAATTAAATTTCAATGTAAGGCAAATGACATACAAAGGCATTAATAAAAGATAGATACATAGCATATTGACTTTAGCATAGCTGTGTAGTTTGATCTTTAACAGTGCATCATATTTTATAAACTCAGTATGTTTTGTATGTAAAATCTTAAATATTTATAAATATTTGTAAGGTAACCAGTAACTATAGTCAAAGTAAGTAAAAAGTTTACAATAATTCCTTGTAAATTGCAGTGGAGTAGAAATATAAATTGGAATTAACTGGAAATACTCAAAGTATATTACAAGTAACTCAAATCTATACTTCCTACACAGTATTTGAGTAAATGCACACAGTTTCACTCCATCCTGGGAGGCAGAGTGCAACATAAAGCAGCATCAGTAAAATAAATTGCTGTAATAAAATATATTGTCTTGCTTTTTAATACTGTAAAAGGATGAATGGTGGTAAATTAGCTCAGATATTATATAACTATGCTGACTGTAAACAGAACAATGTTACTGTATGTAAAGATTGGCACAAAGTGACAAAAAACAACACCGGTATTATCCTTTAATGTCTGGGATTTCTTCTCGAGCGCAGACATCACAAACAATCATTTTGTGGCGAGGTTAATTCCGTGTTGATATTTTCTCAGGGAGGAGTGATTTAAAAACATTAGCTTGGTGACAAGTAACTCTAGAGCCTCTTGTTAGACTGACGTTGGACCACTGAAATGAAGATAATGTGATTCACTGTCGATGGAATTTCACTATTAAGATATAACCGCCTATCACTGACAATGACAGTTTCTCCCAAAACAACTGAAGAATTTGACAAAAAAAAAAGAAGTTATTAAAACTGTTGAACCAAAACACTGAGTGATGTGAAATGTAAGAAATATTTATGTTCACTCTGTAGACAAGATGAATGCCCTCTGTTACATATCAACTTATAAATCTGTTTCACAGGAACTGTTTATTTAGCCTCTTATAAATTAGAACAATGCTGCTTTTTATCTTGTGTTTGTTGATCCAGACACTGGCATGATAATGGCGGGGATTTCCAAAAAATATTTGAGCTAATTGAGGGCATTTGAGGGATTGAGAATGATAGATGAAGCACTCAGCTCAGTGTTTTGTGTATGAAGTTCTCTTTAGATACAATTATATCTTTATATAAATGTAATTTACAATTGCCAGCTCAATTAACCCTTTTAAACAAGCAAATCATTTGTCTTTTCACAATATGTTAAAATGCTGTATGAAAGAATAAAAAAGAATACAAATGACATTACACATTATTAAACTGTAAATTATCTTTATACAGACACAGGAAGTCTGTGCTCTTTCTTTCTTAAATATGCATTCAGCGTCTCTCTAAAATACTGCTAAGTGGCAGGACCTTTTATTTTGACTCCCCATATAATCTGAAAAAAAAACAGACTCCATTACATGAATAAAAATTGCAACATGGGCTCAAAAAATGAATAGCAACGGTTAAATGGCTATTGCGAGATCCATAACATTTGGAAATTATGACAAATAGAAAACCAAACTCCTCTGTGACAAAAACAAACCACAATTTTTTTATGATGGCAATATGAACACAATAAAGTCGCAACCATTGTGAACAATTTTATTTTCATCCACAATTTTTTGCTGAAGCACAATGCTAAAAACTGCACAGGGCAAACGGTGAGAAACATTCATTGTGCAAACTTAGACGAGAGTGGGAGAGAGAGATAATGCTGCTGTTGTGGAGGATGTATGAAGTGTGTGGGGAGTTTAAGGTCAACACCTCTGGGTGTGTGGACCTGGTCGGTGTGCGTATTGGGCAGTACCTTGGGAATGGCATGAAACTGTGGGGTGTTGGAGCGAGGGTGTGTGTGAGTGGGAAGAGGGAAAAGAAAGGAGGTTGAGGCGCCCACTGCAGAGATTATATCAGGCTAATTTAATTCATTTATTGCAGCCAATTAGCCGCAGCACTTTAGCCCCCTGTGAGCCCTCTAGCCCTCTTCACTCGGTCTCTAATGACCCCAGCTAAACTCTGGATCTCAGCTGCTCCCAAAGAAGGCCATGTTTCACAGCCGCTGTATTTTTAATAAGCAGTTTGCCTCACAGACACTGTACCGAGGATGAGAGAGAGTGTGAGAAAGAATGAGGAGGATAGAGAGAGAGAGCGAGAGATAAGGAAGCGAGAGAAAAGCTGGGTAAAGAAAGATGAGGTGGACATAGGAAGGGAACGAGATCGTCCTGCTGCTTGTTAAATCCCAGGCCAGATCAATTCACACAGAATATTCATCAGTCCTGCAGGGTTATCAAAGGCAGATTAAATATGCGGTGAGCACTGATTTCCAGTGGACAGATTCCATTTGCCGTCAAGCAGCCTTCTGACCTTTTATCATATCAGCCTAGCTGTTTATTTATTTCCACTTTCTTTATTTCATAATTTAACACTCAGATGTTTTCTCATATTTGGTCAAATTATGCATTTCCCAGTGCAGGCAGACTCTATAGTGCATGTCCTGTCGGTGGGTGATAAAATGTAGTCTGATTATCTGCCCGACGCAATTAAAGTGCTGTGAGAACCGCCTTGCCTCAGTGCAAGCAGGGATCCCTCATGAAGCTATTAGCAGTGGAGCGAAGGTCAATGTTAAGCAACAGATTAAATTAGTAAGTAAGTAAATACCAGGAAACAACCCAATATCTATACAGCTCCTTCTACAAGTCACCTCTCAGCACCAAACAGTCATACAGAATGTACTGGCATAAAGCATGTAAAGCATGCTGGAAAAATACATCTTCTTTTAATGTACAGGAAACAAATAATTGCTGCTATTAGACCGAATAAAACTGAACTGACATTAATCAAATATCAGTGATTGCATAATTTTTTTTCAATCCCATTTAAAATATTTTTTCTCTTTGATTTGTCATTATCACTCTGTATGTTTTAATATTTGTTCCCTTATCCTATACTTGTAATTGTCATTTCTATGATCTCTGCTTTTATTTCCCATGTATGATTACACTAAACCAAATACATTTGTAAAAGCATATTTTCTCTCTCTGCTTTAGGGCTTGGTTAAAGCTGGCATTTTCAATCCACATGATGAACAGATTTGAAAATGCTGGCCTCATACTTTGGTGTGAATGACAGAACAAAGAACTTTTCTGAAAAGAATATGTAAATAATATGTAAATAGGAGTATAATGTGTTTAACTCTAAACTTGCTGGTGTATTATATTTTTTTTATTTGAAAATGTCAGAAAGCCATACATTAGAAAGTAGCATAAAGTTGGCTGATGTGTTTTATCAGTGCCCAGTAGAAGATATTAAACACAAATGCCTAATTTGCCTACTGTCCTACTAGCCTGCAAACCTTTAGAGACAAATTTAAAACCCAGGTGTGATTGAAAAACCTTTGACACATTAACACCATTTCTAATGTACATTACATTCGTGTACACACGGCCTTACAATCTGCGACAGCCTCCAGCAGCAGGCCAGCCTGCTCCGTGGTGTGCTAAATGGCCCATATATTCCCTTTCTGTCTTCATGTGGGGGCTAATAAGGCCTTTTCTTTTTCAAGAGTCTAACTAGCCACACAGAGGCATAACAACAAAGAAAGGCCTAATGGCCTCCAATTTCCCGCATTAGTGCCCATTTAATGGCTGACCTGCCCTCTCGTTAGGCAGCGCAGCATGGGAGCACTTCTCAGCCTTAGTGCATCTGCACACACACACACACACATACAGCCACACAGCCTCGGGCCCCTGCAACACTTCCACCCCACGCTGAGACCGCATAATAGGCCGGTTTGTAAAAGGGCTGGCCTGTGATCAGTGATGCATCCATTTGCTGAGTAATCAAGGGTCTTTTGTCTGAGTGGTGTGTATAAAGTAGTATGTGTGTGTGTGTGTGTGTGAGAAGGTGTGTGTGTGTGTCAGAAGGTGTGTGTGCGTGAAAGCGTGTGCACCTGCGTGAGAGAGAGAGGGAATGAGAGAGATTCTCTCTGCCCATCTGTCTTTATTTGTGTGCCCATCGCTCTGCGAGTGTGTGAGTGTTTGCGTGAGTAATTCCAAGATAAAGTAGCACTGCCTGTAAAAGATCTCCTCCGATTCATGTCTATGGGAAAACACCAGCTGACATACAGTGCGGGAATAAAGGGAGCTCAGCTAGAGCCACGGAGAGGCTGACGAGAGTGCGTTGTGTGTATGTCAGCTATGCCATAAAAATGCCATGGGTGGAGGATGACATTGGCAGGTCCTATTCAGGGCTATAGCAGTGAAAGGCCCTTTAGGGTGAAAAAAGATTCCTTAGGCCTGTCAGGTCCCCATAGCTCCCCGGAGAACAATACCCACTAAGAGCAGCTGTCTTAATAGCGTGAGGGACTGACAGCTTTAGGAGCGATGCTCAGAGCAGCATCCACGCAAACTTTGGTAGAGTCCAAACAACTCTCCGCTGTGTGACAGCATAACACAGTCTAACAGGATAGTATACTGTTTGCCAGATAGTGAATGCTTCCTGTACATTTCTATTACGCGTAGGTCTTTAAGGAACATGAGCTGACAGTGTTGGCAGTGGCGTATCACCTCGACGTTCAGGAACCTCACGTGTGAACGGATGCAGTGGCACGATGGCAAAAGATCCTTCCTGAGCGTGATGATGGTTGGAACAAACTGGATTTACAGTTCCCTCAGCAGGAAGGCCCAAAATCTCTGCTTTCACTTAAGAGAGAGGTTGGGTTTTTATTGGAGAGGCTATGAGTGGGAATGGTGTGTAAATGTATTGTGTTTTCAAAGTGAAGGCGGATTACTGAAACAAGTGGCTGACGTTTCTTTCTGCCATCAGCGTCTGATCTGATAATCACAGTGTGAACTATCTTAGACTCCTCCTCCTCGAGTATTAGCTGTAAATCAATTGTGCAACGGTTTGCAACCGCAGCGCAGCTCCCAGCCATCAACCTGGCTGTCAGAGCCAAGTATAATAAGGTTTCTGCGCAGTCTTTGCTCCATTGTTTTACATCCAGCCATTACCTAACTCTGTCTCCTGCCTAGACCCTCACACATCCACAAACACCACTCGGGCTTTCACGGAGAGGACGCGCATCGGAAACACGCGAGACAGAACTCCAAATCTTCCCCAAACAAGGGCTCTCCCAGCTCATGTCAAACACCACCTCCAGTCTGTTTACTCTGCGAGTTTGGTTTCTATGGGACTAGCAGATCCATAGTGTTTTGGGTTCACATAACTCCTGGCAGGTCGTCTTGTGCGTTGCTGGCCCTGAGGCTGACAGGGATGGGCCGGTGCTGTCAGTGCTAGACAATGAGACAAAGCTTGCACTGAGCTAACTCACGCTCCTCCATAATTGTGATTCATACTAATCCTACAGCCTCTGCAATTAAGGCAATCACTCTGCTCCAACAATGTTAACTAAAGATTTTAAACCCACCGTATTATAAGAGAATACAGTCGGCCAACGCTGATTGGCGACTGTGAGCTGAGAAAATAAACAGTGTTTGAAGATTAGATGATTAGAAGATTAGATGAGTTAATTTGGCCCTTCAGGCAGGAAAAGACAGAAAACCTGTCCTCCTTCGTGATTCTGAGAAGGCGAAGGAAAGACACTGTATATCTTCATCAACCATCATAATGGCTCATCTTTTCATTTCTCTTCTTTTTTTTTTTCCAAACACATTTTCTAACTACAGCATGTGAAGGAGAGGCCTGTGGGAGAAGACGCTCCCCACCTTGCTTTGGAAAGGTTTCCCATAATGAACTGAGTCAGCCTTAAGGATAAGCAGATGAGTCTTGGATTAGGGATGAGATAGGAATGCTCTCATGGGTTTCTTTCTACTGGGTAAACGTTTATGGTTTCCACTCTCTAATAAAATGCACTTTGCATAAGCCAATCTGGACAGTGTCTAAAATATGACATAAATTATTCATACAGGTAGTTTCCTGGAAATTTCTCCCTTTAAGCGTCACCTTTTGTTCAGACTGAAAGTTCATTCTTGACCTTGGAAACAGCAACTGACAAAAACATCACTAAAAGCTCCACAAAGTAGCCGTTCTGGAGCTTTCGATTGAATCACATGATATTCCTCTGCAGATGTAGTACAAGGACTTCTCATCTATGTGCTGAGAAAGATTATGCGAAAAGTTTAAAATCTCTAGAACAGCTACCAAGTGGAATTTGTTAGGAGACTTTTGATCTGGAGACAGTTTTGTCCACTTCACTTTTTGTTTTCAAATCTCTTCTTCAAGTTAATTAATCTCTGTAGTTAAATATTACACAATTCAAAACATTTTGGATTTTTGTTCACAGTTCTTTACAGTGGAACGATACTTTGGGATGCTCGTGGTGAGAATGAAAAATAACCGCGTCTACAGAAACACTGTGGCCTCACCTCACTGAGCAGTAAATGCTTAATTTAAGCTCCGCTCAACACTATTTTATTGCAGGCTCATTAGCAACCACAGCACCGTGGCCATGCTAAGCAGGTGGGAAACCTTTGACCTTCACACACACCCCCTACATTCCTTTGTCAAGTCCCCATTACTAAGTTACCATTCCCCCGAAATGGGCCGTGACCCTCCTCCTACTCCTCCTCTTGCTTTCCATCTTCCTCTGGGGAAAACCGGGCCTTCCCTGCTGCAGATGTCATTAGTGAGTGGACTGTGAGTGGACTGTTGAGACACATTTCTCTATAAAATTTATAAGCCATGAAAACGGTTTCAGTTGGGCAGTCAAACCGACAGGAGAGGAGAATTATCTGAAACACAAGTTAATCTAGTGACAAAGGGGAATAAAGGAGTGGCAAGATGGAGCGGAAAAGAAATAAATATCAACTAGACTGACTTTAAAAAAATAAATATATATATTTACTGCTCCTCGTCCTTTTCTCCATCCCTTTCATCCCTCTGTGCCTTTCGCTCCTGGTGAAACTCCCAATGAACTGAAGTTCCACTACTTAGCCGCATGACCTTTTGTAGCTCTTTTACAACCTGCCAATTACTATTAACACTGTCAGGGGGCAGGTTTGGCTCAAGACCAGGTTGCAATGAAATTCATCTTAACAGTCCTGCACTGATTACTGAGAGTACGGGAGTTCATTGTGGAAATGGCTGCTTTAGTGTCAGTATGCAGTGGTGGTTTTACACATTGTGCATCACTTTGCAGGATTTCTCCAAACTGTCTTGTTGAATGACAGCATTTCCCTCGTAATGCAAAAGGCTCTTAACACACACAAGCTGGCTGGAATCAGAAACTGCCCCACTCCCATGCAAATTAAATTAAATCCACACAGTTCCTGAGAGAATCACAAGCATTTAACCCTCTGCAGCTCCAGTAGAAGGAAAACTGTACTGTGCAGGATAGATAAATAGTATACAGAAATAAGAAGAAAAAACGTTACCCACAATGTGTACTATAGGAGCTATATATGTAGCTATATAAACGACAATGTAAACATTCACATGACAGTGAGGCTGAGTTGTCAAAGTGTGCAATCAGAGAGACTTTTTAACTGTCTAAGCCAAGATAAATCAGAACCTGGGGTCACTAATCATCTTGGTACATATTGCACTTCTTTACTGCATCTGGCCTCAAAGGCAGACTTTATGCAGACAGCAGCATGTGGGGGGATTATGATGGAAGTGTAGCTTAAGAGACCTGTGTGTGTGTGTGTGTGTGTGTGTGTGTGTGTGTGTGTGTGTGTGCGCACTGTACGCTTTTGACTTCTTGCCACCAAGTCAACCTATCCAGAGGAGGGAGTGAGCGGGACGCTGCTGAAAGTAATAAATCTGAATCCCCACAGCTCAGTTCCTTCACTTCTGTGACACATTTATTGTCTCTTTTCATTTTCCCCTTCTCCTTCTATCGTCCTCAGCTCTCATCCATTTTGAAAATGACACACTCTTAAACTTTAACCTCAGCGTCCTGCGTCCGGTGCGTACCTGTGAGTGTGTGCGGGCTCTGGGAAATACTTTGTTACCGAAGCAGCCTGTGTTTTCTCCACTCATGTTCTAGGCTTTAAAGTCCACTCGGTCCAGATGCTTTGCTCTCAAATGGAGTGTGAAGCCAGCGGCGGGCATTGCATCTGTCACAGCTCAGGCGTCTTTCTTGAAAGAGGCAGGAGAGAGTGGAGCAGCATGTGGAGAGATGAGCTCATAAAGAAACAGATTTTGCCTGACTGTAGCAGAAACGCTGATACTACAGGATACAGAACCAATTAACAAGATGACCTGTGCACTTTATTGGGCCGGGAGAAGAATGAGTAACAACTTGCAGCTTAGTGTGAATCTGTGATGGACAGGGAACACCAGTAAGTGACTAGATTACCTCCATGCTGCAGGACATGATTAATGATGAGTCATTAGCAATGCTCTGCAATTCTGTGACTTGATCATAAGCTCTTATGTTCTGTCAGACTTACCCGTACAGTGCATTTTAATCATGAGCTATGGAGAAAGTGAGTGCATGCACAGTTACAGTAAAGTGCCAGGGAGCAAAGAGGCCAAAAAGTGCAGCACATTTCAAACAGAAGGAGAGGATCAAAAGGATCAAAATGTGGCAAGAGTGTAAGCATGCATATGCATCACTTTTATGGCCCATGTTGTCTTTGAGCTGTAAAAAGAAGTCTGTTTTTCAGAGAAGCTCACAGTCATTTTGGATCCTTCCGCTCAGTGAGTTGACTGCTAAGACCAGTCAGAGATGCACTGTCCAGGCTCAACCACTTAAAGTGATTGTTGTAAAGCACTTTGTACTGGAATTATCTTTTTTTATATATATATATACAGACATCATCAAATGTGTGAAAATAATGTTAAACTCCTTTGTTGTTTAAGTGATAAAATCTATAACCTTTTTTCTGATATTCTACCAACTTTTTTAGATTTTGATTGACGATTGGCTCCTTTCATTACAAAATGACTGAATTGTTTTTTTTAAACTTAATTTGGGTTGTTCTTTTGAATTAGAAGAGCTAGCCTTATCAGTCAGCCAATCAATCAATGAATGACCCTGCCTGCCAAGACAAATTATTTCAATACCCTTTTAATCTAACAACATTTTAAATGTCTTTATAACATCCAGGATTCATTTGAAAACCAATCAATATATCATGGGACAATGGCATGACAAACCAGTACAGTGCAGGCAATAAATACCTACACTAAAGTCTGTATTTAATATTTTGTCAATAAAGTCAATAAAACAACATTACAATGTACATGCAGTTCATCAGATGCATGTGTTTCAGGGTTATTTTCAACTTATATGATATCTTAGTCAAACTATTGAACATTGTCTTTGTAAAAAGGGATCCACAATGTCACATTTCTGTTATTTTGTCATTATTTCAACACATTTCACAAAGTTATCAGCTTCCTCTAAAAATAAGACTATGCCAATAACTGCCATCCTCCAGCAGCTACAGCAGGCAGGTTTCTGTATATAAAGGCGGCGTGGCAGCTGGTTTGGTCCACGCAGATTGTTTCTGACACTGATGGACTGGAGATGTTTTTACTGTACTGGCTCCAGAACCACATTTACTGCACTACTCTGCTGTGGCATGGTGCCTACGGCTCAGTGCGAATTAGGCCCTTGTGTACACAAGCAAGCATGCACGCTGGTACATATAATGTTATACATATACATCTAATTGCAATGTTGAAACAGTAGCCCATCAAGGTTGTTTTCTTTTTTCGAGGGAAAACTGTTTTCTAGCACAAATCGCAGAACTTCAAATCTTCTGTAACCAAATGTGACACTTAGGATACTGAAGGATACAGTTGGGGAAGTGGAAAAGAGACTCTTTAGATCCAGAAACCCAAAACCTCATTGTAATTTAGTCATCGGTAGAAGGCAATTAGTGAGGGAAGGGCTGGTCTTTGCCAGAGCAAGCAAACGGCTGACACATGCTGAGAGTAAACTTTGTGTTTTGCAATGAAAGCACAATTTTTTATGTGACAACAAACAGTGCTTGTTATTTTTAAGACAATACCAAGTGCAAGTTGAAACTTAGAAAGAAAGAACAAAGAAAGTTTTATCTTTGTGGAAAGGAAAGCAAAGAGGAGATCAACAGCATTTTTTCTGAACAGAAAGACTCGTCCAACAGGGAGGGAAATTAACAGAGGATTTATTGATGGCCCCTCTCACATAGAAAATTAAAGGCAGGAAGTGGAGCGCCTCTCTATTTGTCTCATGTCTCATTTCAACTGAGGATTTAGTCAGACACGGCTGGGCCAAAAGTTCGAACTTTTTGACGAAGGCTGCAGCGGTTGTAGAGCTACAATCCAAACTCCTGATAAAGGAGGCGCCATGAGACCTTTTAGTACAGCTAATCATTGTGGTACACTGTATTGATGACTTAATGAAGACACATACACAATCTGGTTTTCAATTTCTACAACTATTGTATGGTTAACATTAAGGAAAGATTTTGGTTATGACAAATACATTAAGGTATGTTTAAGGTTGGCTATGTTTAGGGAAAGATCATGGTTGCGTTAATTGCAGGTCTGCGATGGGAAGATGAACTCCAGTCTGCTGCATGATAGTCGGACACACAACCCACCCATCCACCTCCCGACTTCCACACCTTTATTTCCCTCCTCACTACAGGGCACACTATTTCCTGCATGGTACTCAACATAAATTGTGAGATGTGAAATAGCAGGGGTACTGGGCTGGAGGAAGAGGGTTTCAAAAAGCTAAACAGATTATCAGTTTAAGGGTGCTAGGAAGGAAGGAGCTATACGACTACTTCCTGTGTCGGCTCACAGGTTTCCCCGAAATACTACAACTATTGTGAGATGACAGTTTGTGCTTTCCAGTGAAAAGAAAGTGGTTGTGTAATTTATGTCAAGAATACATTACCCCCAATGTGTTATCGATTCCTTTATATTTGCTCTGGCAGGAGGTAGACTCTCAGCTACAGGATGATTGCGCTGCTCAGTGGGAGGAAAATTGACTATAATTATCAAATAGGCCACTTAAACTTAATCTAATGAAAATGACTTCAGAAAATAGTTTGACCTCTTAGTGAAGGGTTTTTTTTGTCTCAACATGTTGCAGCTGATTAATGAGTGAAAGCCCAACCGAGGGCTGCATTTGATATGAATCAACTTGATCATGTTGTCAAGATTTATCACATTTTGATGGTTGCTTGTTTCAAATATCTATTTTCCCATCTGTGCAAATACCCCTCTGTCAACACATTCACAACTTGCCCATTATACTGTAATCTACACTGTTGTGTCTAAAATATGAAATCCTCCGTGTTGGCAGGAGATGTGTCATTTCCGATGAGGTCACTGGCCGAGGCAGCAACCCAAACACTAGCCACTGTTATGCTTTTCCTTAAATCCCACTCTTCTGTTTCTTTTTTCTCTCTATCTTTGTTTGTGATCGCCTCATTCTTTATTTTTTCACTGACCTTGTTTGTTATTGGGACTCTGAGTTAATTTCATTTCCCGCCCACTGCCATGGAAACCGCTCACAGAAACTCAATACTGTCTTTCTTTCTAAAAGTGGAAACTGTGCTGCTCAATGTTCCTGGATAATGAAAGGGTGGCTGTAACAGGAGGCAGGACAAAGGCCACAGGCTTTAAAGACTAATTGCTGAAAATGATCTTTATGTTCTCTTAAGTATCCGTCCGACAAATCAGTCCCATCAACTACTTTTAGTTCCTAAATAGCAAGAAGTGAAATTAAATGTGTAACAATGTCCTATAAAGAATCCTTAATTCAGAGGTAAATTTTGGTTTCAAACCACTTAAGAAGTTGATCTATGTGTATATTATTAGAACAGAAATTTAGCTGCTAAAAACACTGCTGCAAACAGCTGCCCAATAACTAGATGTCAAACCTTTAACTCCTTATTAACACTTTCTGTATATTTAATTTTACTTGCAAGTCAAAAAACTGCCAAAAAGGGGTCGATTATTAAATCACTTACTAGTGCAAGGCTTGTTTATGGAATTTTCTTTAACCAAAATTAGCCTTGTTTCTGGCACTTATAGTAAAAGTGAAACAGCACTGGAAATTGAAAGTGAAAGTGAGCCAATCCTGTCTTTGAGAAATTACATTTGTATCTTAATAATTTGCAACAGCAAATATGTTTTTGTTTTCCTTAATATCTGATCATAGTTCATATTCTATTATGGATTTGTTTACACATCACTTGGTTAAGGTTAGGGAAAGATCTGACGATGTATTAACTGAATAAAATGCATAACAACTGAAACCAGAATCTTTCCTGAATCTAAATCAAAGTGCTTTTGATGCCTAAACCTAAACACAAGCAGGACTCAGGTTGTAAAAAATGACCTGCACTTTGTATGACCACCATCCTCCCCGTTCACTTCTCAAGGATTGGAAGTGTAGCATTTCCTACACAAGAAAAAAACGTTGTTAGGGAACATAATCCTGAGAGAAGTTATATTTCCGCTAAAAACATAATTGGCAAACAAATTATTGGTATATAAATGCAATTGCTAGGAGACAGGATGACAAGAATAAGAGTGAGTTTGATATAAAAAGATTGCATTTAAAAATGAAGCCAGATATTACTGAGAGGAAGGTCAGAATCATCAGCTACTGTTGATACTCCCACAGCCCCCTGACAGACCAGGGAAAAGATGAGGCAGAGCAGGAGAGCGTTGGGAGAAAGCTACCCCTTCACAGCTACCTCTGGCCAGCCTCCATCTCTCTATCCATCTACCTCTTTCTACACCCCACTCTTCTTGTCTTCCCCAGAGACCCTGGGAGACAGGAGAACCATCTCCCATCGGTTATCCCTCATGCTCCATCTCAACTTTCATCTCCAGCCAACGACCTGTCCTGTCCATATGATACGAGAAGAAAAATATAACCAAAACAAGGGAGGGGAGCTCGAAGGGGCGGAAAAAAAGAAGGTCAAACGCATTCTCCAGGTTCTTTTTTTAGATGGACATCTGGATATCTATAGAGACCTGGTACATAATCATTTCAGTATCTGCAAGTGTCTCTTGAGGTTAGAGAGCAAGAGATAGACAGAGGGAACGAGACTAAGGCCAGGTCTTAGCTTCAGAGAAAACACACAGAGGGGCCCCATTTGGATATGCATTTTCACCATGAACTAGCATCTCATAACACAAATATTACCATTAATGACTTAATTTCCTTATAATTTCCTTATCGACCCCCATAATTAGGCCCATTTGTTTGCTTTGTCATCCTCCAGTGATATGGGCCTGTTGTTATTAGAAGCAGAGGGGACTCACGTGGGAACCTGATGATTTATTCTGCTAAAGGGGGGTCCCCACAGCTGCTGTGAAGCCCCTGCAACACACACACACACACACCACATTACAACCATAGAGGCAGCCCTCATCGAGCAACACCAAGACCCAGCAGCAGCAGTGGAAGGTATTTAAATAGTACTTGTAGCACACTGAGTCAAGAGCCTCTCTCTGTCTTTATCTCTCTCGCCTGCTCTTTTTCTCTTGCTCACCCTCCGTCACTCTCTCACTGTGTCTCTCTCTGTCTCACGACTCACCCCCAGTCTCTCTTTCTCTTTCCTCTCTCACTTTAATGGGCCTTCCACAGAGGAGCTAAATCAGCTGAGGCCAGTGCTTTTCCGAGCTTCTGTCTCTGCTCTCGGCTGGACACCGAGCTTAATTAATTGGTTGTGTTTTCCCAGAGGGAGCAGAGGCAGCAACGGGAAGGGGTTAATAAAGAGGAAAAAGTGTTGGGCATGGTTTTTATTCGATCAGATGCTCTCTATTTCTTCTTTTTGTGTCTTTTCTGAAAGACAGAGAGGGAGAACATTGTGTGTTATCGTGTTAGGTGACTGAGAGAGAAAGTGTCGACTCAGAGCCCCTCACCCCACTTATCTGTGAGAACTAATGAGTGATGGATTAACCTGGGATCAACCCTGGCAAATTGAGATGACCCCACAAACTTACCCTAAGCACCCTTCCAGAAGTCTGCATTCCACTTCACACAAACAAACAAATATACACACACACACACACACACACACACACACCAGCCTTTAATGTTATTGCCTCTCAATAAAATGTCATCCTTCTTAAAGGTATGGATCTGTGTTTTGATGTACAGGTTGCTTGTAGAGACAGGTGGCATCATTTATTTGTAAAAAAAAGCATAAAAAGTACAATGTAAATACCGTTCATAATGATTTCTTTATGTATCATTATAAATGGGGTTGAAACGTCATGAAATATGTGTACATCAATAATAGATCTGCATTTGAGCCCCACCTTTTGAGAAGCTTAATTTGGGACAAATAAATGTTTTACCAAAGCCAAGACTGCAAACATGATTCCACACTGCAAAATCTGATATCCAACAACAAGCTGTGAACTTCTTAACTTCTAATTCGAAATCATACACATCAATCTAAGAGAAAGCATTGCCTGCAGAGCATCCTTTCCTCAAGTTTATTGTAAATCTGTCTACTTTGTACTGACCTCTGCTGACTGAGATCTCTTTGTGCAACCGTGTCAACCTGCTGCCTGCAAATGTAGCTTAATTGGCCAGCTTGTTTGGTCCAACGGGCTGCCATCCTTAAAAACAAAGATAAAAAACTGATGTATGACTCTTAGCTGCCTGCATTACTGTTGGTTATGTAGACAATGACAGGCCCACACACACACTCAGACACACACACTATAACACAAGGCATCCATGACGACCAAGTGCTACAAACCTCTGGTGACCTGCTGGCTGCCACACACACACACACACACACACACACACACACACACAGCCTGCGCCATGACTTATATGGGAAAGACAAAGACACTGATTATAAATCACTTGGTCCCCCCCCTACACACACACACACACACACACACACACACACAAATTCCAAGGAAGTTTCTGGCAGCGTGTGAGCAAGTTTGACGCAAAATAAAATAGTTTGACTATGCTTGATGTGTCACAGGTGCTTTCTCCGACTGTGACGTGTGTGTGTGTGTGTGTGTGTGTGTGTGTGTGTGTGTGTGTGAAAGAGAAAGACAGTGTGTATAAGAGATGCATAAAAAAGGTAAAAGAACAGATTAACTCACGCATGTTCAGTTCACTAAAATCAAATCTCATTAAAGAGTAACTCTGCCACTTAATCTGCATCTACAGTCTGAATATTTACAACATAATTAACCACCGCAGAGGCAGGTTCCAGCTGGTTGCAGTTCGCTCAGATGACGACAGCAGTGTGCTACAGGAACAGCGGGGGGCGCTCTGATCTTCACAGCAGGCTGTAACTTTGTCCTGCCATTAATCACCTATAGCTGTGAGTGTGAAGGACCCCTGCTTTGGGCTCGATGTGCTCACGCTCGTGCTATAGGTGGTCCTGTTGACGGGTTTTGCGACTGTTGCCGGACTTTCACCATGAATCACTGAGCCGCTGCATGCACAAAAGCTTCCTTCTCATTTATGTCTCTCTCGCTCACACATAAGCAAGAATCTCTTTTTTATTGTTGTTGTTGTTGATGCTGTTAAAGCCCTATCAGCTACGGGGAGATTTTGGAGGAGTTGTAACAAGCTGTACCAGGGCTTTCATTTTTAAGTGTGAACAGGCTCGGATAATTGTAGCATAATGTAACAACACATGCTGCACCAACTTCAGTGCTTGTTGTGATGTGTTTCTTCTATTTAAAAGTACAAGGAGGAATGCAGCATGCAAAGATTTTACATTTAATCTAATTAATTTTGCATTAACTTAGATTAATGTTAATCTGGCAGAGCCCAGGGCACAGCGTGGGAGAATGACGTTCCTTTCTTCCCTTAAAAACACCTTTTCTCTTTCTTGCTTCCTTTCTTGCTCTCTCTGTCATTGCCTCCAGCCTACATTATATATTTGCTTTGGCTGCAAAAAACACTCGCCCTCCTCTTGGTAACCGTGCAGTAACCTGCTGCCACACAGAGTTGCTGAGGTCATCAGCCCTGATCCTCTACAGCACTGCTGGCCCCGGCCTCTGGATCAGGTCTCACATACGCACACATACTCATCGCTTTAAAACTGTAAAAGGCTGCCAATGACTATGCATACTTCATCTCATACACATGCACAGGACCAGGCACTCTCTCTCTCTCTCACACTCACTCACAGTGTTTTCCTAACCTGTTTACTGGTCCCTTTATGCCCTCCTGTTACTAAGTGAGACAGTTCTGGTCTGTCTATGAAGGCAGCGATGAATCAGTATCATGCTACCAGTGTGTTTCAGACCTGATGACTGCATGAATGAGGGACGCTGTATGAGGCATAAACTGGCGGAACTCTACCGATCAAAGTCTGTTAACAGGTGTTGGGGAGTAATTCTCCATATGTGAAAGAAATGTTTAATCATTAGGCATCAATCCTGACTATCTTTCAGTAGTACCACTAGAGTCTGGCCCGGCTCCTTTCTTCGGCAGTGTAAAAAACAAAACAAAGATGCATACTGGAACAAAAAGCTGTTTTCTCAAACAGCTGATTGCAAAAGTGTCTTCTGCGCCTTCAAGACAATATTTGAATTTTCCAAACAGTTCCTCTGGGGATGAAGCTTTAGTGCAACACAAACTCACTTCCAGTAAGATGGCACAGCCACCGTGTGACCGCGCTCTGAATGTGGCTGCTTGCAGACATGCAGGTGATTCATAGAGCTGACAAGTGAGGCACTCGAGTGTCTTGTGTCTAACGTGTGAACATATGCTGATGTTGTCTGGTGTGGTTTTTGATTACCCCTAATCATCTGGTACCCGCTCTAACTAAACCTTTCCATTACATACAAACACCTCTGTCTCTCTTTCTCTCTCTCTCTCCCTCACACACACACACAAACACACGCACACACCTTCACTCATCTCGTGGTTTATGCCATACCCACAGCACACAGAGATCCTCCCTCGGCTATTACAAGCTTTCACTATGGCATCAAGTCACCAATTAATTCATTAACAGACATCTCCCCAGGCACTGAATAGCTGCTCACATCCGGGCCAGAATTACTGTTTGCATAAACACCCACTGGCAGACAACGCAGATTAAGAGACACACTCAAACACGCTTGCACAATCTCTTTCTCTCTCTCGCTCTCTCGCTCACACACACACACACACACACACACACACACACACACACACACACTACAGCAGAAATAAATACATTGTACAACGCCAAGGCCTTGTGGCGGCAAAGAAAGACACATGGAAACACTCACACATGCACACACACACAAAAATAAACAGGTAACTGGCAGAAGGCAGAGACAGGTATCAACAGAGACTGAGAAGAGCATCTCGTGTCTGTCTGTTGCTGGGGGAATTAACTGTTGAGTGGTGTGTATGTATATGGAGTTGCCTGTATCCCTCGTGTCCTTGAAACACCTTCTCTGCAACGTCTAGCAGCACTTGTGCAGATGTTTGGGAGCCATCCTGGTCATGTTTTAACTCTGTTTTGGTAAATTTGTAATGTATTTAGGTTTTGCACCTAAGGTGACCAGCTATGATCAAACTCTTGGCGCTGTTAAAGAGCACGCCTTCCAATAAAAATAATGAAACAGCTGTCATTGCTGTAAAGAAAGCCTACTTTATGTCTGTGGTTTGAAAAAGATTAATCAGATTGCTGAAAATCTTTAATGTGCAGTGCACCCAGATTTCTCTCTTGAGAAAAATTTAGAAAAACATAGTACGGAAGTGTGTGTATGTGAGCTACTTCCAGCAGCTAATACTGAGGGCTGTGTTAGAAGGATAGAAAGAGAAGGAAAAGATCTACTTGGATCTCGTCGGCCCAACCAATTATCACCAGCTGCTGGAAGAGTGGACACACATACACACACACACACACACACACACACACACACAGAGTATGTTTTCACCCACAGGTGTGCAGCAGCAATATTCCTGATCATAATAAATAAGAGAATGATGACAATCTGTGTTTCTGGCCTGGCTGGATGTTGTAATAAACCAGCCACAGTCCACGGGGAGTCCAGGCACCATTGAGGGTGACAAGAGGAAGTGAGCGCAGGCCAGAAGCCAACAGGGTAACGCAATATGGCTTTCCTTCAGAGGCAATATGGCTTTCAACCAAACCGTTTCTCAAAAACAAGGTCGAGGTTCCATTTCTGGCATGAGTTTGCGCACAGATCCCTGCGTGCACACGCTCACACATGCACACAGACACTGGCTAAAAATGCGGACTCACACTGTGAGCGGGATCTGTGTTGCATTATGTGTTGTAGCCAAAGCAATGAAACAAAATCACGACCGCAGAAATGTTCACTTTGCCCAAAGGACCCTGAATTCAACAACAGACAAAGGCTGTGAAATTTCAGAACAGATTTTGTCTTCTCTGACAAGTGAACACATTCCATCTCCCCATGTAGTGCGACCTGAGCTTTGTTAAAGGCAGATTGTAATGAAAGTGATCTTTTTCCACTTGAGACTAATACCAGACAACATGCAGATAGCTCTAGTAAACCAGTTCCAGATTTTGGATTCACTTTTTAGTTTTATGAATGGTGGCAGCCTTCCTTGTATTTCTCTCAGCGCAAACACAGACACACACACTTTCTAATTACCGCTCTGTGTTAACTGCCTGTCTTATCTGTGTGTTATCCTCAGACATTCTTTTCAATATAAACCCATTTCCACTCTTCAAAGGCCTGTCAGAATGTATTATCTGTGCAAAACTGGAATTCCATCAAAATTGAACTGTTTCTTGAACAGGCCTCATGACAAGCAACAACTAGCTCCAAAATTCCAGCTCAAAAGCGTTGCTGCCAAACACTGACATTAATGGCTTCAAGATCTTCCGTGCCGCAACATACTCAATAATATTTGCAATATTTTTCACATCTATTGCTTCCATTTGAGCCTTAATTATTGCAATTACAAATGATCTCACTCCTGGGATTGTATGGTCTCTGGTTACAGATGTTCTTAAAGTAGCAGTTTTATAAAGGTCTTTTGATTGTAATGGCTTTTTTGAATCATCATTATTACTTTGATATCCTTATTGAGCCAGACGTCGGAATTATCATGCCCGAAAACCAAAATGGATTTAGTGTGTCTCACTTTGACCCAGACCTGGTGACTATTTTTGGTCCAAAAGGATAGTTCAAGGGCCGGAAAGAGTATTTATATCCCGACACCAAGCAAGCCATTTGATCTATTTTCCATTCACAAGGTAAAAACCACATTTAAAAACATGCTTACGTTTTGTAATGAACCACCTGACAGCAAGGAGACAACAGTATGTGTATTCATAATCAGACAGAGCTGCAGCACTTTCTGTCACATCAAACCCTTGATCCTTTATCAATAAATCTAAGCAACCAAGTCTGAGAGTTCAAACTTCCAGCTCTTGACATTTTAAATGCAATAGATTCTCAGCAAAATTAGTAATAAGCAGTGTGACAGGCCTCTCACACTAACTCTTCATGGACACACTCCCAGTATTCATGAGACAACGGAAACATTAGCAGAAAATGTACATTTCAGCACACACGTAGAGTCTCCTGTGATCCCAAAACATGTTAAAGAAAGTGTGTCATTATTACTGCCTACTCACTGTGTGTGTGTGTGTGTGTGTGTGTGTGTCTTTTCTGTGTGTCTTTTACTGTGTTTGGTTACAGCACTTGATATACCGTACCGTCAGCCTTGCTTACAGTATGTCCTGGCTCAGTGGCCATGTTTCTGTCTGTTTGAGAGATACAACAGGTCTCAAAATCTAAAACAGAAGGGTGAGCCAGTCTTCTGGACCATGAGCGACTTATTTTTGCAGCAGTTTACAAAACGTGTCATAAACACTGATAAGCACTGAGGCAGAAGAGATTCTTGGAGTGAGAGAGGCCATTCCCCCCTCTGTTTGTACTAGCGGCTAAAGACCTGAAGACTACGTGTGTGTGTGTGTGTGTGTGTGTGTGTGTGTGTGTGTGTGTGTGTGTGTGTATGTGTGTGTGTGTGTGTGGACTACGTGTGTGTGTGTGTGTGTGTTTGTGTGTATGAGTGTGAGTGCATATGTGCGTGCCTGCAGGTGTGTGCATGTCAGTAGAAGGAGGAGAGTGCTGACTGAAGAAGAAGTGAAGGCGAGGAATAGTAAGACGGTGCAAAGTGCAAAGCTACTCAATCAGTTTATTCCCAGCTTTGTTTGCTGTGACCCGGACTAACAACGCATCCCGCCGGCACCTTTGATGATGAAGGATGCCGGTTTATAAAGGTGCTTGGTGACCTGCTGAAACATTAACCAGACCTTCAGTCACATCTGACAGGTACCAAATGAACATGACAGCAGGGAGACATGTGAGGAAAGGCCTGTGGAACATCTCTGTTCCCCAACTGACTTGAGGTATTTAAAATAAAAAAGCATCACTTCTTTGTGCAAACAAAAGTGGAATGATACACATCTGACTGAGAGGATAATACATAACATAGATGATTCAGCCCTCTGTTTTGAAGACTTGATTGCAGTTTAAATGTTATTATGACTGTAAACACCTCACCTAAATAAGCAGCAATTATCTCAAAGAAAAATACACCCACTAATATTAATAATAATAACAGTGTCAGATTTCATTAGTATGTTTATTTCTAACGATGAAATGGGAAATTTTTCGGATGTATAATAATGACTTTTTTCAAGATCCTGAACTTCTACATCAGTTTATGATTTCACCAGAGATAACATGAGCATGATCTATTGTACATTGGGGCATTTCTATGATTACGGCATGTCAACATGCGTTCTGGTCTATTTAGGACAGAATTTACATTTCTGCATTTTCTGTGCTGAATTATTCCTTGTATGAGAGCTTAAAATTGGTGCACAATGTTTTGCGAGAAACTCTTTCTTTTTTAATTTTAATTCTAATTCTTACAAAATCCTCAAAGTGAGTGTTGCTGATGCTGTCACTGGAAAGTTTCCTGTTATCAAACTCCACTGTAGTTGTTGTGGAATTATCTTAAACCTCATTAAGGTTTGGGCAGTAATCCATGAAAATAAGGCAAAAACACCACCAAACATCAGTGTGGGCACAGCTGTTTTTAAGTGTTTACGTATGTTTGCTTGAACATTTTGTTTGAGCCAATATTCACATCTAGTTAAGCCACTCTGAATATGTAGGATTTTTTTTCAAGTTGGAAAGGCACCCACGTATCAAGGCATGAAAACAACTTAAAATATTTTTTCTCCGTCTATACAAGTGGTTGTGGCTTTAAAACGCAATTATTTTAATGGGTATCAAATCAACCATGTCAACTTTTCTGCACCGCATGTTTGCTCCTGTCAGTCAGATGCCTCTGAGGAGCACCTGGGAACATTTGAGTGTACTCTGTGATTTCTGCAGTGTGGATTTTAAGATTGTGAGGCAAAAACAACTGCATTTCTGTTCAAATTGTTCAGCTGGTGCTGGGGCTTTAGGAGCGGGAGACTCCTCATATGCAAACAGGCATAAAGGAGTAACAGCAGCACGACAGGGAAGAAGGTTAGAGCAAGCCGTGAGACTCTCTTCCAAGTCACTGATCTGTTACAGTGTCAATGCACCGACGCAACACGGAATTTTGAAGTGGAAGCAAGGAAGAAAACGTTTCGTTCTGTCCCTGTAGCCTTTACATTCCCATTGGCCCAATAAGGTGCACCTGGAAAAAAAGACAATTGTCAAAATAAACTGCTTGGCCCAGAGGCCATGGAAATGTCCCTCTGCTGCCCTTTACTTCCCCATTCCTCTCCCCTGACATCATTCCCCGTCTCTCGCTTACGTCCGTCTCTTTAATTTTCACAATTGTCCTCCTGCTCCGTCTCCAGCCCCTCCCGCTGTCCCTGCTTCTCACTGTGGTGCAGTGCATGTCCCCTCATTCTGCATGCCTTCAAGCTGTCTTTCTAATCTTCCTAAATTATTCAAGACACTTTCTCCTCTTCTTCTTATACTTTTTTTCTTTTTACCCTACACATCAAGTAGAGGGCACAAACCTGGAAACTTTCGATTTGCATTGAAAGAACTTGTCTCCGCAGAGGACTCTCTGACTGCAGCCGTTTCTCATGACACAGTAATTAGCTGAAACAATGTCACCTTCCTTACTATGTGAGTTGAGCGAGATTTCTGCAGAGGAGCTCTTCGTTTAGCCTATAAAGCTTGCGGTAGCATTCAGACAGGCCATAGTGCACCCATCAGACATTGCTGCAAACCCTGATTAACAACACGAAACTGAGATTGAAACAGGTCCCTGTTGTGCCTGTGGTGCTGGCTATCAAACGCATTGCATTAGAAGCGTTATCTCTGCTGTGGAGAGTCAATAACCCAAATGGGTTGACGTGCACACTCAGGAGTACATGAGTGTCCTTTAAGCTCCTGATGCAATCAGCCAAGTGCACTTCAAGAGAAACACAGAGACAGAACTGATTCTTTCTTTCCAGAGTTCTTTTTTGTCTTTGTTTTTTTTGGTGGGAAATGAAGATCAGGGAACATCGGAGGAGCTTACATCAGGTCCGACCGCACACAGTGCCAAACCCTTGCGTGATAACTACATTCTTATGAGAGTCCAGTGACAGTCACAGCACCGTCGTTAAAGGGAGTGCAACAACAAACTCGGTAGGATCACTAAAATTGTCCCAGTGAATGCACCCATCCATCCAACACACCTCCTTTTTATTGTTCACTGCTCTTAAAGAGGTTTGATTTCTTCTTCTCTTCACTATTTGGCATTTGCTTTAGCTCCTTCACACAGACACAAACACACACACACATTGATGTAATATTACAGCTAATAATCAATATTGTACACCTAAAAATCAACCAAACTAAACAACTAATTCGTATGAATTTATGTATCTCTGTAGATCATGTAGTAATTCAAAAGCTGTAAATTCAAAATCTCCCTCTACTTTTAAATGTGAATATCTGAATGCTTGGTTTTTCGCCACAGCAGTCTTTATTGCTGAGTGCTTCTAATGTTGGCCAAATAAGAACTGAACACTTTTCTTAAAAAGATTCTGAAATGTGAATAAAGACATGGAGGGAGAATGGACAGCTCTATCAGTGCTTAACACATGCAATTCTTTCTAACTCTCTTCCCTTTGTGTTTCTCTGTAAAGCACTTTTAAATAGAGTTTTTAAATGCACCATATATGTTGAATGTATCTAATAATATCTAGTATAACGGATGGATAAAGTGAAGAGAAAATCAGTTGGAAGGTTCAGTTGGCCTTCATATTAAAAAACCTGCAGACTAGCGTAAAAACACCCTATGCCTCGGTTTCATTGCTTTCGTTCACACATTATGCCTCAATAGCCACACAGTATGTACAGAATGTAGATATTTCCACAAAACTGCGCCTGTTGATTTAGCAACACCTCGCTTATATATGTCAGAGCTTTAGAAATGAACAACACCAGCAAACAGAAACCTTTTAAACAGCTGCCATGTGTCAAAGCAGCTGACATGTGCAGTGACTGTCAAACAATGTAGAGCCTCTTTCCCTGCAGACCTGCAGCAGAATGCATAGGGATATAAAGGCTTCTGGGACTGTGTGGAGTCACACTGAGGTTTTAGTTTTAATCATCAACCGCTCTCCTTCTGTGCCTCTAGCTTTCCCCTGTCCTCCTCCTCGCTTCACACCTCGTCAGCAGGAGCCGGACCAAGCTCAAATGACTTCAAGTCTTGCTGCTCCTCTGCAATCACAATTCAAACACTTTTCTGTCCAATAATGAAAATAAAATTAAACTAACTGAAAACCAAAGACAATGCCGGCAGGGAATTTGAGGAAAAGACAAATATCACATAAGGTCTTAGAGAGGATGGTGAACACAGAGAGTTTATAAAACCATCACACGGAAACAATGATGGCATATTTTTGTCTGTTTTAGAGATGTGCAATATTGTCTTTGGTGATGCACACTCCACTTATATACAGCAACATAATTCAGTAATTTTATTAATCTGTGAACGATTGTAATCTGTACAATTTTCCACGCCCCTCTAACAATTTCAGGATTATTTTCTTACTGTATCTGCATCTCAACTACAGAACTCACATTGGCAGAAACCTGGACAGCGATCCTGGATTCTGCAGTATCTGTAATCTACAGGTTGACATGTATGTGCCATGCAGGTTGGAATAAAACACAACTAATGAAACTTCTGAAACTTTGATCATTCAGCAGCTGAAGAAACATGTTGGCTTTTTTTTTTTTTTGGGTTACACCTGCTTTCTTTTTAGGATAGAAAATTGTGTTATATATAATGATATATTTCAATGCCTTACTCCCCATTGTCTCAGCTTGTTTTTAGGTTGTGCATTGATCACAAGTGTGACTGAATCATGTTAATAATAATATAATTAAAATATCCAAATTCAAAGTAATTTTCACTGTTGTATTTTTTATAATATTTAAAACGAGATCTAAATTGCATCATTCAAATTTACAATTTTATATTATTTATATAATGTGTTTTTATTGTCAGCAACTTGACATTTTGATATATCCTTTGAAATTGAATTTGATGTGGAAAATAATTAAGTGATAATTAAAAGAAAATATGTGTTCGATTACCACTGCGGTGGGTTTGTTGCAGGGTTCTTCAAATAGTCTAAATGGAAAGGCTTGGCTTTATTGCAGTGGTGAAGTCGAGCTATGAGAAATGTTCTAGGCTCAGTGGTCCCGTTTGAGGTGGTTTAAAAGCCTCCATTATTGCCTGCAGCAAGCTTAATGGACTGTCAAATTGTATTTTCATGTGGCATGTGAGTTAAACCCAATGTTATGCTCGTGATCGTGGCCACAATATCATATCAGGAGAAAAAATGTGACTTTGCTGTGGTTGTGTTTAAAGGGAATGCTCGAGTTTGGGATTAATGAACTGAAGATGTAAAATTAGTCGCAGACTAGTCGTAAAATGCCAGAAAAGTATTGTTATGATGCTCATTATAATTATAATTTTTACTACGAAATGTTACCGTCAAAAGCATCATTTTGAATGACTAAATTTGACCGATTTCACATCTATCCCTCCACCAATGACTGGAAAGCGCAGTGGAAAATATTTCTTAAAATCGGAGTATCTTAAAATCACCCCAGTCCGTCCTTCCGCCACAAATGAAAGTACCCTGCATGTAAAGCAGCTCTGCTCAGCATCAGAAACAGCCGGAATGACTTACCGACACACTCGTTGGCCTCCCTGGCTGTGGCTCTCTGCCACGGTCTGTCGTAGTGGAAAGGCTTGCACCTGTCGCACTCCGGCCCGGCGGTGTTGTGCTTGCACTCGCACACCAGACCCCCATCCCGGTCCTTTACGCACCGAGACGCGTGCCCGTTGCATTTGCATCTCCCGCCGACCTGCAGGTCCGACACGGCGTAGAAGTACGAGTCGCGGGCCAGCTCCGAGTCGTCCTCGTTCTCGTCGCCGAAAGTGTGCAACCGGCTGAAGATGACTTTGATGTCAGTGGCCGTCACCCAGTCCTGCAGCACCGGGGAGTTGTCAAAATCGTGCGCCGACGGTCTCCCGTCCAGCGTGCTGAAGGCGATGAGCCCGCCGGTCAGAGGATACATGTCGGTGTGGGAGTCCGTGCACACGGCCTCCTGCTCGTTCTGCTTCGTGATAACGGCCCTGTTTGGCTTGTTGTACATCTTCCTGCACTGTGTCGAGTAAAATTGAAAGGGAACCCAAGTTTTACCGTAGTCCATCGACTTGTAAATAACCATGGATTCGGGTCGAGGCGAGCAGAACTGCAGGCTCACGTAAGTGACCTCAAATTTCTTGCCGAGGGACAGAGTCAGTGTGACATTTTGCGGGTACTGGATGAAGTTCTCGGACTGCCAGCAGGTGAGGTTGTGCGGGTTGTTGAGATCCGTCAGGTACGCCGGAGGGTGGCACTTCTTGGGGTCCGAGGCATCGCAGGTGTGACAGTTCCTGGTCCTCTCGTCTCCTTTCTCCGCCGATGTCACCACGCAGTAGCGGCTGGGCGTCTTGCCGCAGGTGCCGGACACCTTGACCTCCTTCCCGAAGGCGGAGTTGACGAAGTCCGGGATGCAGCGCCGCGGGTTGCCGTTCTCGTCGTAGCAGGGGTCCGGGGGAGAGGTCTGCGCCGCGAACAGGCTCATCCCGTGGCCGCCGAGGGCGCTCCGGCACGACAGGGACGCGGCGAGCAGCACAGACAGGACAATATCCACAGCCCTTATCATGGTAGGTCCCTCGGTGCCCCAAGTGTCTCTGCGCTGGAAGAGAAAGGGAAAGCAGCGAGCGTGTGGGAAGAGAAAGAGAGAGTTAAGTTTTGTGATGGCACAGTCATGTATAAATGTCTGCAGACAGTTTCCAAACAAGGATTTGGGGCGAGAATTAGTACTTGACTGATGAAAAATAAGTAACATTCACTCACAACACATGCACGCCGGGTTTGGTGAAATCTCTGTAAAGCTTACTTTACCTGGGAACAATTTAAAAAGATGTCAAAACACCGGTGATGTTAGGCTACTTTTCTCTTTCGGGCTTCGATCACAGCTCCTTCTGTTTTCTTGTTTGTTTCTTCAAATCTCCAGCGGAAAAAATAGAGGAGCGGCTGGATTTTAAGAGTCGCTAGTGTCCTTATAGCAAGTCCCACTCCTCCTGCCGGTCTTTTCACAATCTCTCTCTCTCTCTCTCTCTCTCTCTCCCTCTCTCGGATCGGATCTTGATTGGCACAGCTCTAGGTCAGCTCATCTTGAGGGGTGACACCGGGCGAAACAACGACATCCACTGGCGGCGCATCACGAGATTGACGTGCGGAGGGATGCAGATTTCCGCCAGAGACAGAGAAAACGACTGAAAACGAACCCACAATGGATTCAGTGCCTGCCACACCTTCATCTGCACAACACCTGATACGATCGTATAGCCCAAACGTGGGGATGTGCAGTAAAGCGAAAACTATTATTAGGCATATAACTGCAATCCAATTAGCCTTCAGTATAAAACGTTAATTATGCTGTTTTCTTTTATTATTATTATTTTTTTTACCGTTTTCATAATAAAAGCTGTGATTGTAGCCATGAAATTCTCCTTATCATGTTCCCCCTGATGCTTGCACTGCGTATATCACTCTCGGGGCAAACTGATTTGTAGTATCCTGTTGATAAATAGGCTATAATTTGTAGTGCGATAGACTAGAAATCCAATTAAGGAACATTAATGGCATTATTAGAATGTAAACTAAAAATGTCGTCCAGAAGTCTCTTGGAAAATCATAAACACAACTCAGTGTATAGGATCATGTAGGAACAGTCAGGAGTCCTTTAAAATAAAACACCCCACACACTGAAATGTAAAGTGTAGCTTACATAATGTGGAAGTTTGCTTAATTTAAGTGCGACTTAATTTACCTAAAAAAAAAAAGTTGTATTCTTACTGAAATCCAAACACCACACTTGTGCTGATCAGCTGGGCTGCAGGACCGCACATATACAGCCTCCATTTGGGAGTTTATTGGGGATATTAAATGACACTAAAGGATTCTACTTACTTGAAAAAGAAAACGTTTACAGTTCAGGTATTAGCTGCAATGTCTTGCGGTACAGGAGGTATTGGGGCTATATTGTGCAGCCCAGCCTGGTGCAGCCTCAGCTTTACTGGACCTGTTGAATGTTGGCATCAGAAGTAACAGCGACATCTTGTGCCCATGGAAGAAACAGCTGCCTGTGTGCAGCCAGCTGCGACTACTACTTTTTTCCCACCTGGTGGAGGCATAGCACCGCTTATTTAATGGGCTTGAAGATGATTGGCTGCTGCAGGCCTGGATGGTAGATACTGCACCACCAGAGTAGTCTGAGTTACTTTTAGTACTTACATTAAAAAAAAAAACACAATGCTCTCTCAGTCAAACCAACATATTTCAAAGATTTCCCTCTGTTTTGGTCATTTTGAAGCTTTAATGAAACAATGTTTAATAATGAAAAAATGGGAAAACAAAGTGCACTTTAAACCACACAAATGAATACATTAAAGAATAAATAAATGGGGTTATTTGCCAGATCTTCTTGAAGGGATTATTATTATTATTATTATTATTATTATTATTATTATTATTATCATTATTATTAGGTTTTAAGTGAGAATGCACAGTGAGGGTCATAAGAGTTGACAGAGATGGAAAGGTTTTATATTGTTTAATCAAATTTGTAGGCAAAGCCGTCAGAAGGGCTAATTTGTTTTAACTCTCATAAACAACACCTGTTGATCACATTCTTCACCAGGTTTGAACAAACAATTCTTTTTTGTTAATATTTCTAATTTCAGTGCTCCTTTCTCCCTCATTCTGGTTTGATGATTAATTATCAGTCCGGCAGCTGTTTCTCATGCTTTACTTCCTGTTTCATTGTTATTAGCCATTTGCTTTATATCTGCTCTTGCATGTAAATAAGAATAAAAACAGTTTTATCTAATCGCGGTCAGTTCAGATCCACTGTGGAGACACACTTCCTACTTCACCAGCTGGGAAGAAGAATCAAACCAGTTTGAGGTTTGACAGCTGTTGACCTCTTGGGAGAATAAACTGTCCATACAGTGTTGAATAAGGGTGACCAGAGAAAGGTGATGTTAACAGAATTCACACCTACAGCAAAACCACACAAAACAATAGCTGCTATAATATGACACGCAATGTGCATTCAGTTTAATGTGAAATGAAGTGACTTCCCTCTTCTGGAAATCATCTTGAATCACAAAACATATCCATAAGGAAATTGAGTTACAGAGAAGTGAAATAAAAAAAAAAAAAAAAAAATTGCTTTAAAAAAAAGTCAAACACACAAACTTTTTGACAACATAGCGAGAATCTCGCCCATGGAACTTGCCACTGAAGCAGAAAAAAAGTGTTGTACAGTAAAGCAGCAATGTTTGTCAAACTAAGTTCCCACTGAGGTGAAAAACAGAATAAGTGTGATCAGCAGAGCAAACATTCTCCGGCTCTCTTTCTTTCAGACTCTCAGTCGGTTCTTCTTTCAAGCCCTTTGCAGTTCTGAACAATTATTTGAGATTGGTGTCTTTGTTCAGAGGGATACTCTTCTTTGATTAACTCTTCAACCTAATTTCAGCCAGTAACTAACTTTCTATCTGTTTTCCTCAATTTCTTCCATCTAGATTTTTTTCTCAACTTATCTTGTTTTTCTCTCTTCTGCATTTGCTTTCATTTAATCATTTTTCCTGTCAATTTATACTTTTTTTAGGGAAGCCCTCAGTGTCTGAGATAAACGGCATGGCTGAAAGTTGGCTTTCTGACTTGTTATTGGAAGTTAGAGGTTCAGCACAACATTTGATGTCTTGTGGAGCAGTTATCATCATGGCGTAAAAGATACAAGTGGCACTACTGAGGGGAGAGCAAGAGGGGCGTGACAGTTTCTAGATTAAGTTATGGTTATTAGTCCTGCAGACCCTGATCATAACTACAACCTTATCAACACATTTGACAATACATCTTTTACCTCACTCCTTTTCATCATCATAGCACTACTGATACCTTTCCTAAAAAATCTAAATCAAATGATGCATGATCTAATGTAAGTGAGGTTACATCATATTTCCCTTGAAGCTTTATGGACATGTTCAATACATTTTGTCAAAATAAAAGAAAAAAGTTATCTCATGATTATTCACTTTCCTTTATATCTTTACTTATGTTTAAATAATTCACTTATATAAAGGTATATTGCAAATAAGCTTTGAATTAAGATTCAAAGGTTACTCTCCCGTTATAAATTGTGCAGATTTACATGAACTGAAACACTTTTACACTGTTAGTGTTTACTGTCACTGTTTTGTATGGCTTGTCACCACATTTTCTCCCTTCAAGAGAAGGGGAATTCACAGTCACACTAATACGTGAAATGTAAATGACAGGCAAAGCAGGAGGGGGAATTAAGGTCGGTGTTTCCTTGACTGAGGAGGTTGCAGAGAGAGAGAGAGAGAGGGAGAGAGAGAGAGAGAGAGAGAGAGAGAGAGAGAGAGAGAGAGAGGGAGAGAGGGAGAGAAAGAGAGCAGGAATATGGACCTCAAAGACTTTGTGGAAATAAACACAACGGGCCACTTTATTCTCAGTTATGCATCATTATTTGCTGTAACTTACTGCATATAATCAATGTTATTAGTAAGTACATTTTAATTTTACCTGGATGCTAAATATTGACAATTGCTGATATTGTTCGTTCATTTGCAGGGCATCATTGATTTGGAAATGTTAATGGGTCAAAATCACTAAAAAAACAAAAGCTCTGCGTTTGTTGTAATGAGACAATTAAGTGTGGTACTACCAGTACTTGTCTAGCTTAAGAAAATAATGAACAAAGCCACGACATGTAAACAAAGACACTTCACTCACAAGTGTGAAAATGGCGTGAAAACAACATTTAACAGAATACTTCCTTTTCGGGGTCAACATCCCTTTCAGAATCCACATGCAACCTCTCAAACACGCATTTAGTGAACCCACACGCACACACTTCCCATCTATACACACTAGCAGCCTCCTTCATTGTGCTCACATGCACCTCTCTCATACACTTCCTGTTTGCACTGTTTGTGAGCTGCAGTGTGTGTGTGTGTGTATGTGTGTGTAAGTGTGTTTGTGTGTGAAGCGCAGAAGTCTTCGACGCAGCAGAGAGCTACAACCAGATACTAGCGGCTGATTTCACTCTTGTTTCACCACTGCACTGCTCTGCCATGCCCAGGATGTGGGTTTGTCTGTTAAACCGGGATGTGCGTGGTGAATGAATGGTGAATGGCAGTGACACTGAGTTGGAAACACGTTTCTTTGGACTCTTTGGACTCTTTAGACACACACAGAGGCTATGGATGCTGGACTGTAAACTGCAGGTAAGACAACAGACAAAGTGATGGTTGTTTTTCATTTTGAAGGGCATCTACTGCCTGCTTCGGGCGCTCGGATGGGGACAACAGTCACTGACTCTCAGCCTGTTGACAAAGTTTCTCTTATTTAGTAATGTTCAGGGAACAATAACTCCATGACTGACAGTAGACTATTTGGAAGTGTTAACATGTTTGCATGTAGATATTCATGTCTACTAAGTTTCTGGGAGTTTAACAATTTGTGACAATATAATGAATTTATAGCTTCATTTAACAATCCAGTATGATGGTATTTTGACATCTTTGGGGCCCCTGTCATTAAAGTTGGTTTGTCAACTTGTCATCTTGTTGTGACTCATGTGAACGTGTTTCATAATAGCAGAATTCATTTCTCTGCAATGTGAAAGCCTTGGGTGTCCTGTTTTCTGTCAGAGGAACTGATTGGCAGTGTCAACCGCACAGTAATGGGAAAAGGAGGGCTGTCATGTTGACTGACCCCACTGTGATACCATTTGGGGAACTTCTGCTTTTTCAGACGCTATATGTGATTCATGCCTTTGATAAGTGCTGAGGAAGTAGAGACACAGAAGCACGTGTTGGGTGCCTAGATGCTATCTTGCTTTAAATGTATGTGTCTGTATCTGCTAAAGGGAATACATAATTAAGTCAGTGTGATCTGTTGGTCTCAGATATCTGCATCAGCAGATGAGGTGATATGGTTTCTAAGAGTAATTTCAGTAGCGGTGGTTGTTTTTGCAGAGCAGGTAAAGTGTGATTCATTTAAACATACATGTGTACATAAGTCATCCTCATAAAATGAGAAATGTCATGTTGTTGGTACCGGTTCATCATTTTCTGAAATAAATACAAAAACCGCACTGTAAAGTGGCACGCAGGACGGCAAGCAAAGAATCCTGTTAGCTTTCACTGAAGCATCAGTTGAGTTTGACAGAGTAAAACTCAACGAGACAGTCTGTCAGTGGTGTTTGAGGGCTCCACCCCATAGCAACTGTAGTGAGCCAACGCCTCAACTCAACATCCTTTTTACTACATAGAACAACCACTTGCTAGCCACATATTAATTAAAGAAACAGTACAGGTAGCTTTTTGTAATCAAACTGACTTTTATTTCAGGTAGTCATAACCAGTGACGTAGCGGGAACTGAAGATGGCAAATGGTGACCTCTGGTGATCTGGAGCTCGATGATCTTGATCGGGCAAACTATCATTCATATGAAATAAAAGCTTTTGTTTATTTGTTTGTCCAGTTCAAGTCTCAAGTCGAATAAGTACCCCAGCAATTTAGCATTGCACTCAAAATCAATGTAGCAGAACCAGAGACATCATCTTTTTTCCCCACACATTCGTCTTCTTTGTCAAACCTCCACACGACAGTTCTGTTTCAGATTCAGGTGTGTTATGCTAGTAGTGGCTAATGTAGCCTCGTGCTGCTACCCTCAAGAAGAGATGAGGAGTGGGCTGCAGAGATCTGGTAAGCTTACTTCTTTTTAACTCCACACCAACAGATTGTATTCATTGACCAAAACAATCCATAATAACCGTTCAGCATATTGTAATTCAAGTGGTCTGAGAGTCTACTTCTGCACCTCCTCTTGGCTCTGTTTTCAAGTCGTTGTCTTGATGAGGTTCACGCAGAGGAGAGCGGGCCCTAAGAGGCATGAGGTTTCGCAGGGCAACCGACTCCTACTGCCGGTCAGGATTGTGGTTTTGATATGAGGGGCTTAGCGGAGTGATACGAGGCAGCAGAGAGAGAGGTGGAAAGGTTTGCATTGGTTGCGCAGATTTCCCATACCCCAGCTGTAATACATACCAATGCCACAAGTTTTTCTCCAAAAAGAAAAACTTAAACATATGAACTCCTGCATGTCTGACTCTTACTGCGCAACAAAAGGAAGGGATCATCTATTCTTCTTAGAAACTGTTCAATTACACAATCAGTTTGAATACAATCATCTCCTCCTCTTGAGAAATACAAACTGTCAGAGTAGGTCATGTGCCAGGCTTGTCATTTTTAAAATTATGTTGATTGGAGGTTGACGATATTGACACATTTTGTTGTCAGAAATGAAGTGTAAAGGCTGTCACAATGTGTTGTATTTTTAATTTCACATCTAGCAGATGTTGATTGCAATATCCCAGTGCACCACTGTGTGTTATTGACAACATTGCTTCCTGTTTGTCTCTTTATGCCTGTGGTATCAGTAAAATCTTCATTTCCACCTTTACAGCACATACTTTGAGGTCAATACCACCGTGTGTATGAACATATGCATCTCTGCACATGCACTAAACACCTGTTGTTAAAAAAAAAGAAAAATCAGTGATGTAAGCCTTAAAGCACATAAAATGTTTTTTTACCCATATCACATTTAAACAAATGAAACCAGATATAGTTTTCCACTGGAAGTCATATATCAGATAACTGCATTCTCATCATTTGTTATCAATTAAACCCAGTGTTGTTCAGTGTGAAACTGAGCAGACAAGGACTCACTCAGTCCTGTTTATGTAGTAGTCACCATTGGCAACTGTTGTTTGAAGTTTAGTGTCATAACCTGATATGACAGAACTTTATATTTGCATTCAAGGTAGATTCATCATATATTTATCTGTGTTTATTGAGGAAGTGAAGACCAAAGGTTATATAGAGTGGCTTTCTGTTCTCTAAGTGACAGGCCAAACTCTGTTTTGGTGCTGCAGGTATATATACCTAACTTATATAGCTACTTAACTTAGCTTAGCTAACCTTCCTGGTATAATTGTTAAGGTTTTGTTGTATTGTGATCAAACTGTTTCTTTTTACCAGTTTTTCCTCACTGTTGAGCCCTTTGGGTTGCATCCTTGAGCAGATTCTTGCATCTCAGTGTATTTCTAAAGCCAATATTTCAGGTGAGGAAGAATTATAAGTACAGGAATATATATTGCAGTAAAACACAGTTATGCTGGACTCGTTATGAGGAAAGAATCATCTCCAAATCACATTTAATATACGTTTCTTTTTCTAAAACTGCCGGCAGAAAAAAGGCTTAAAGGTTTTGCTCTAAAGTCCATCCTCAGCCTTAGAAACAGCAGTTTACAATCTCACCTCATGGCTAACACAAACAAGAAGTCCTTGAAGTGCCTAGAAAAGATGGAAATTTCAACATCTACAATTCATGTCATATGATTGTTTTATCAGCTGTTCTTTCCTAGATCAAGAAGAAACTTCGAGAAGTTTCAAGAACACATCTGTGAAACTCACTTCAGTGCTTTGCAATGGCAAAAACAAAAGTTTCAAATATCAGCCTCAGCTTTATGCCACTCTAGGTCCTTTTTATTCCAGCTTAATTTACCAGAGTGGTGAGTTATCACTGGTAGTGGTTGTATGAACAAAAAGGAAGCACTTAGTTAGCACTTTGGAGTTGGACTGCTGTTTTTTCATAAGAGGCCAGTTCACATCCAGTAGGTAAGTGGAGAGAAAGGGGGGGTTACAGCTCTGTGGGCAAGCAGAGGAAGAATGAATGTGAATATCAGACTCTATCAATAGGGTGGGGGTATCCATTAAAAATCATGTGTGTGTATGTATGCTGTACACATACATACACACACACATTTATATGTACACACACACATACGCTATCCTCCCTGGTCTGTGGGAGTATATCTGAGAGTCTGATCACACCACAACAATAGGGAGGCACCTGCTTCCTCAGCTGAGCAGGGAAGCTATCTTCCTGTTAGGAAGCAGTTGGTAATGGGATCAGTGGGAGAAATGGGAAGCAGCCTGAAAGGAGATGGAATGAGAGGCAAAAGAGGACAGCATGAGACAGAGAGACACAGGTGGAGTTGATACTTGTAATGCTATTATTTGCATTGTGATCAATGTAGGCCATGATAGAGAGAGACAGATGCTATAGAGTCTATGATGAAATTGTTTTCATTGTTGTTGTCAAGATCAGTGTGGCTTCTCTCTTTGATGGCAAATAGCCGACAAGGCTATAGCCCTTTTTAGTGTCTGATGATGGATGTTTGTCTATAGCCTCCTTTTTGTTCACATGGATGGTTGCCTGACGGACGCCTTGAAGATCAAAACAATGAACCATTGCAGTATTCAGTTTATGGACTGCTTTTCCTCTTCTTTCTGTGAGATGACAAATCTATATCTGCGTCTCTGTTGACCTCTGCAGTGTAAATCTGCTTCACTTTTGGAGATTGTCTCAAATTGTTCATCCACTCTGTGAACACTGCTTGTTATTGTCTGACTGTTGTGAATTGCAACCCGTGAAAAAGTGGAAGTGACCTTGTTGACTCTTAGGGATGTGCTACATACATCCTCTTATGAAACACCACAGACTCGTGCATTTGCAACAAGACTTGCAACTCTACGTAAACAACTATGATGACACTCTGGAGTTTGGGGTTGGATTTTTTCATTAAAATTCCCATCAGTGGACATTGTAGTACCACTCACAGGGTCATGGTACCCTAACTTTATGATGATACAATTGACTAATATAGCTTGTGTCTAACTTTTCTTTGAGAATAAAATAATTTCAATACCATTCTTGCTTTAAACAAATGTGCAATAAGACTTCTGCTGTAAAAGGTATTACACCAACACAAGTACTAAAAAAAGTCACTTGGGACGTCAACAAAACTATTACTACTGTTGGAATAGATAACCTTTAGAGCAACACTTTCACTGCATCGTGCCACCTCATATAAGGTTTTCACCTCTTTTATTACCTTTACACATCTCCGTTGATCTCCATCCTGGATGCAGGAGTCATCACGGCTCTGACTTATTAGTTCCTTCCACTCTCACCGGGCTCTCATCCAGCCCTGTCCAACCCTGACAATGACCGGAGTGTCCAACACGCTCGGCTCTATACCCCTGCTCAGTGCCACTCGGGACTCCTTTTAGACACAATACCTCTCTGGGGAGGAGGGACCGCTGAGAAAAAGGGCTACATGGATGTGTTTACATCTGGAGCTGTTGGTATTGTTGAATGGTAACTGTAGGAAAAGGAGTGAAGGGCTGGGGGATAATTGAGCTTCATTCTTCTGGCCTCCTGAACCTGGCTACCGTGGCTCTGTCCAAGGGTCACAAAATCCACCTACCAGCACCTCTAAAGGTCATTATCATAATCTTGTTTGTTTCACTTGTAAAAGAGCAGACACAACGTAAACAATGTTTAGAGGTGCTGGTTGAGGGATTTTGTAAACCTTTAGTCAGAACCAAGCTTTTTATTTCCTCCTGTTACCAGTCTTGCTAAATTAAGTTAAATTAACTGGCTGCCAGTTGTAGCATTACATTGCACAGAAAGATATGAGATTGGTATAAGTTATCTATTGCTTTAAAGTGTATGTGTGTGTGTGTGTGTGTGTGTGTGTGTGCATGTCAGGTATAGTTATTACGTGAGTGGGTGTGTAATTTTACAGCCTTCACTTATTTCTGGCTTTCATGTGAAATGGGGAATTTGTCACACTCTGGGGAAATTTTGAGAAGATGTAATCAGGCAAAACGTGTGTTTGATATCATTGCTCATTTCTTTTTATGTGCTGACTTCCTTCTGTAAGGTCCCTGTTAAAAAACACACAGAAGGGTTATTTTACATCACTGAAACCAGCTCATGATGTGTGTGTGTACATTTAGATTAATCTAATTAGAACAATTACATTTTAGAGAATGTGGCTATAGCCTATATGTCACAAACAAATAACTGCTGAGCTGCTCATGTTCTAAAACAGTACATCTTTAAAAAGCTTTGTCCTTTTTTCTTTAGGGAAGTATAGTTGCTCTACCTCTGAAATACGGATGGTTCCCAGTATTTGCACATGCCCATACTGTATTTCCATTGAAAAACTCTAATATGAGGCAAGAGAAGCTTTAAAAGGATATCAAGCAGCAACATAATGCATTATTAGCAACTATGTAACCTTTTTTTTCTGACCACATCCTGGTGAGTATTCATTAAACTTTCCACTATTTTCTATTCCTGTATTTATCTAAACACAAACATCTTACACACCATCTCACTGTCATAATTAGTTAATTTCATATAAATGTGCAGTGTCAGATTTTATGTGCATTCATAGACAAATTAGATGATGCTTTTAATTTTGTTTTTCACTCAGTTGTTTTTAAATAATTTGCTGATATTTCTGGCTTTATATGTCAATGTCCAGATAGACAGGTTTAAAAGACAAGTTTGTTTATGTCATCTTTCAACCAATCACAGGTCACTTCTTTATTCCCATCCAGAGAAGATGTTAGTCAGGAAGCCAGGTCATCCAAGCATTTGTGAAAGGAAGAATGCCCTGAAATGCTATTCTCACCAAAAAGCAAGAGATGTTCTGTATGCTGTAAAAGATGAAGATCCAGTAGATTTTGTAGATTGAGGTACATGACGTTACAGCATCATACTGTTGGTCACCATAGTAGGATATTTGACAAGACAGGGTTTCCCTGACAGGGGAATTGTGACAGGGCAGTGACACACTGTATGTGCACATTGTGTTGACAACAACATGCTTATTTACTAAGGTGATTTTAATGACGTAATCGCGTGGAAGCAGTTCCCACACAAACACCTGCGCAATTTCCAGGGGAAATCAAAAACCTTAAATGTTGAAGTTACTAGTGAAGAAGTGGTCACTGTAAATTTAGGAGCAAATGGTTTCTGTTTTACTGTAACACTTGGTGTGGTTCACACTCTTGCTTGACTTTTGGTTTTGGTTGGTTGGTTGAGGTCGTAGCTTTCAAACTGTGCCATTATACACCTGTCATCCCGGATGTTGTTTATCTGCCTTAAATAGAGCCGGGATTTATAAATCAGTCAATCAACTCTTTTAAGTCGCTGATGGGAATTCCCTGATATCTTGTTGTGCATACAGCTTCTGATGGGATGTGTTCATAACAGAACTGAAACTGCTTGCCACACCTGGGTTGTCCTCAGATGCTGAACGAAAAAAAGCCAAGTGCACTGATAAACTGAAACTTATATAAAAGTCATGCTATGAAAATTGTGGCCTGTTCTTGGTTTGCCTAAATGTTGCTATCAAAGCTTGCTGATTAATATTTAAACGTCATGAATCCAGTAGACGTAGTCATCCTCCTTGTAATATGTAATTGCCAGTAGGCATATATCTTTAGTCGTCCATTATATATTTAAAACAAATTATTCAAAATCTGTGTGACAGAACTTTCAAAAAAGCTCCCATTTGTAAAACTGTCAATCCTTCTTCCAGAGTGTATGGTATGGCATCTGGAAAGACATAACTGAGGTAGGGTAGATAATGTGGCTCTTCTCAACAATTTTCAAGACTTTTTATAAAACTGTCTGATTTGAGGCAGAACAGGCGTCCAGTCATAAGTGTTGAACCAAATGTTACATTTTAGGAACTATGGCAACAAAACAGCAATACAAAAAATACTGTGTCTGCTTTTCCTTCCCTTTAGAAATGTCCCTTTATGGTTTGTGTATCCTTTTAGACAAATTTTCATACTTACTGGGTGATCTGTGCTTACCCAGTAAGTATGCAAAACAGACATGATAACAGATACTGTCCATGAAAAGAGAGACGCATGTTTGTGCGTAGACATTATGCAAGCATACAAACGAATTTAAAGATAACATTCTACAGAATACATTAATGGGAATGGAGTTATGGGTCATTTTTTGATACTTAATGTCAGCGCTTTCTCATGTTCCTCCACAGAACTTGAGCGGGGAAGATGCAGCACACCTCGTGCACAGAAGACAGGATCCAGCATGCTCTGGACAGGTGTCTGGACGGGCTGAGACAAAGCCCTACAGCTGCACACCACTGGAACGGTAAGACTTGAGGAGCCCCACTAGTGATGAGGACCACAGCTGCGATTTGGTTGTGTTGAACAGAGTTCAGTCGGCGCATGTAGCAGTGAAGCATGTATACGTTTCTTACCGCTGTAGAAATAAGGATGTGTGTTTTTAGTTTAAACCTTGTCTTAGAAATTGTCACTTAATACGGAAACAGGCTTATTTTTAGCATGCTTGCAATACATGTTTTACTTTGTCTCCTGTCTTTTTTTAAGCCTATGTGGTCAGAGAATGTTTTTGACATGCACATACTTTAACATAATCTAAATAAATTTAATTAATGATAGCAATTGTTTGTCTACATCTGCATCCATATTGGCATGAAATAAATAAACATATCTTCAACATATTATATAATTTAACTATCATCAAGTCCATCATCTTAACTTGTTAAAATCTGTTTTAAGATTTTATGATTACTAACAAACTGTCAGATATACAGAGGAGGACAAAAAACTGTTTTTGATGTGCTTATCTAGAGCCACACAGCATTCGAGCAGCCATGCTCAAGGGCTTGTGGCTGTGACATGGGGTCAAACCTGTGATCTTCTGTTTCTAGGCAGGGAAAGCCGATACACTTTTTCAGAAATATCACCCCCAGTACACACATTTGGATGTGATATGCGCTGTTTACAGCGTTAAACTCGTCCAGAAGATTGTTGTTTGTTCTCGGTTTCTCAACCCCAAGACAGAATGTGAGAGACTCTCTGCAAGCACACGGGGCAAATGAGTATGAAAGTGCCTGAGCTTGTTGTTGGTGACACTGTTGCTGTATGATCATCTGGGGAACATGTTATTGGGTGCTTGAGGAAGTTGTGTGAATAGACAGCTGGGAGGAAGTGGTGGCACAGACCACAGTATGTAAGTGAGGCATCGTGAGGCAGGAGCCACTGTGGTGTAGCGTGTAAAAACAGGTTGGATGATCAAATCGACATCAACCTCCCTCAACCAGAGCCAGATAGAGTGACGCATACAAACATGATTGACTGTGATGATGTGATTTTGACATTTAAAACACGCACAAATTTTGCTTTTTTTATAGCATGGGCCTTCATGACTCCAATGTCTGTTGGGGTGATTTTTAAGTGATCCTTGTGTTGTCTGTGAGTGTAATCACATTCATGTACATTTACATTTCAACAGGATCATTTTAATTGCCAAGCTTCTTTTCCAGTGATGGCATCCAATCAAAATAAACCAGAAGATTCTCATGATGGTTGCAAAAACCTTTAGAGAAATACAGCAACTGACAAGTTTCCTGGAAACATTTCTGTGTAACTGCTGAAATGTTACTTCCTTGGAAACTGAGATGCAAACTCGGAGGCAGTGAGACCGAGGGATCAAATGGGGAGTAAGGCGGTTGTGAAAAGTCAGCAGTCACCTTCGGTTGTTTTTGTGAGTGCAATAGACCTCAGACTGGTGTGGTTTGAGATACTTTATGCATATCTCCCTCCCATTGTTTTATCTCATGTTTCCATTTTACATTGTAATAGAAAACGTGCAATTAGAGCTCAGAAAAAGAACCCATCTGCTTTCTTTACATCCCAAAACTTTTACGTTTGAATGAAAAGTTACCAGTGGGGTTTGATGAAAAAATAATTTAATTTTAAATCCACACTTTATATAACCTGGCCAATGATGATCTGTGTAGTGTTGTTATCCCTGTTGTCAAATTTTGCTTTAAATACTCTTCATTTTCATTTTTTTTTTACATTTAGTGTCAAAACACGTCATTTTTGGGAGGATAACTTAACTGTGTTTTCTTGCAACAGGAAATCTGTCCTCTCAATGTACAAACATCCTAACTGAAACACTGAACAAAAGGTGATAAAACACACCCTGAAAGTGCAGTTATGGGCTTTAAAGCCCTGCCGTGAGTGGCTGCAACCTGCAAACCTGCAAAATGCTTCATATGAACTGAAGTTTCAACTTACAATACATAATAAATGTTTGTTTTGATAACATGCAAAATAAAGACGTGAGATGTGCAGTTAAGTTAAGGGTAATGAAAACATTGTTTACATGAGACTAAGCATACAATAAATTCATGGTAAAAGAAACATTTCCACTAATAACTTGCAAATAGAGTCTATTCTGGTGGTCAGCTGTATGCAATCTATTGAAACTACTTGCACTCTTGACAGTATAAATAGAGATGAGCTCAGAGAGCCTACATGCACCAGTTTGCACTGTCAGTAAGGTTCTCAGTGGTAAACCTTGAACAACTTGGGATCAAGGGTGTTTGCCTGTCTATGAATATTTGATATTGAATATTGTATATGGCTGTGCTCTATGCTTTAACACTGGCTGGAGCTTGCCAATTGTATTTGTATGAAACAACTGTTTGACCATTATTGCATGTACATAGGAAAACCCACTGGATGACATTGAGTCAGAAATTCCACCTCGAGCTGGTTCCTCCTGTAACCTAATCCCATATGGCATGTTCTCTCAAAATGTCTTACAGATGTTAAATGATGTTAAAGATGCAGGTGCACCCTCTCCATGTCTTTATTTCTAGTGTATTCGAACAGTCACTTGACAGTGATCTCAATGCTTGTTTATGTTGTCTGCTTATATTGTATTTCTAGTTAAAACACAGATTTTACGTTGCTTTCTTCACCAGGTTTTTCTGGAAAAGGAGATCTGAATAGCAAAGGCATTTACACCTGGTTAAAGCTAAAACAACGTTCTCATCAGAATGCATGCCTTTCTCCTTGCATGTTAAAAGCACAAACATATTTATTTTATTTACATTTACATTTATTATTATTACAATGCACTACAATGCAACTACAAACACATTGCTGACCAGAACATTCTTGTATTAGCTGTGCTGCTGTCAGAAGATAAACCAGCCACATTCAGCAGTGATAAAAAATAAATGATATATTGTTGCACTACCAGCCAACAATGGACAACAGTTTATTTTCCAAGAAGGCTTCAACAGACTCCTTGCAGTGTGGCATGGCATTAAACACATCTACAGAACTGTATTTTAAAAGATTTAACATCAGGGCTTGAGAGGTAACATAAGCTCTTCAGGAAGCATACATATGGGTTGTGTATGCAGCGATTGTCTTTTTTGAGGTTGAAGCTAAAATGTTGTGGTGATGTAAAACGTGTGACTCCTGTATTTATTTCTATGTCCACTGTGTGTGTGTATTTTCTGTGCATACTGAAATTGTGCATTAATAGGAATCCACATGTGCCGTCTTTCAGTGCTGATGTGCTCGGCGGGTCAGTCAATGAACCGCTGGAGCCTGGAGGAGATGGTGAAGAGGGACCCTGAGAACTTCCTCATCCTCTTACAACAGATCATCAGAAAGACCAAAGAGGTGAGAGGACAAAGGTCAAAGGTCATGGTCGAAGAGAACATCTTGTCCGTTGTACATGTTTTGTAGTAATGTCTATAGTTACTAAATGTTTACTCTAATCACTGTTTTCTGTCTGTCTGCTCATTGTGTATGTGTGTGTGAGTTCAGGTTCAGGAGCAGTGTCAGTACGAGCTGGTGGCTCCCCTCGCTATCATGTTCTCCTCCACACTGCTTCAGGTACAAATTGTCCTCATTCAGATTTCCTTTCATCACCTCTCAATACCATTCAGAGCCTTTCACATGTCTAATAGCATTTAATAAATAAAATAAAATAAATAACAAAAATGTTTTAATTTAATTGAATGCAATGCAACACAAAAGCAAATTAAGCCTCAAACAGGTCCTGCTGCTCCTTAACTGAATCCCACAAAATTAATGTAATACCTGATATGTGCTTTATTTGCAGACGCCATACTGTCCTCCAGACACAGAGCTGCTCGAGGAAGCTATTGAAGTGTTTAGCTGTTTCTTGACGTGGCCAGAGCCTTACTGCTCTGTGTGTAAAAACCTCCTCTCCACACTACAGCTGGAGATCAAGGCCCCAGGTAGATATAGAAGAGTCAATTTTGTTTAAGGTGCTCTGTGTGTGTGTGTGTGTGTGTGTGCTTCTATTTTTCTACTTGTATGAAACACTTACTGTTGTCTTTCAACCTTTGTAATTGGCTTCCCCCTAGTGACAAGTCAAAGAAATGCATTTAGGATGACATTTATGCTAAGAGGCACTGCTTGTACCACAAACACCAGTATCAACAACAGCAATGGCAGGAAGTTGATAAGGCTTCAGGATGAACTTCTTCAAACTAACATTAAATAGTTTAAAAGCGGATGAAGCCTTTACAACACAAAGAAAGCAGAAGCCGCATGTGAACACCTATGCTGAAATGTACAGGAAACTGAATTAAAACATTTGTATTAGTTTAATGAATGAGTGTTTCACAGTCTAGATCCCTCAAACATAAAAACACAGTATGTCTTTGTTGGTTGTGTTTCTTTTTTTTTTTTATTTAACGGTGGTGATCAATCTATTTTAATATATTAAAAGAAATTAACAATGCTTCAGACATAAATATAAATATAAAGCCACAATGGATATGTGATGGCCCCAGGATTTTAACATTACAAGTGGCTTCAAGTCTTTGACTTCATTTTTTGAACAAATAAAACAATGACTGCTTCAGTGCAGATGCTCAGCGGCCCACAGGATTACATGGTGTTAACTCTTCATCAGCTTGCAACTATTCCACCAGGACACCGTCATGAATAACATTGTGTTCTTTTCTAGTTGTTAGGTTAAAAACCAACAACAGATAAAATAAAAAACTTTTTTTGATTTTCCTCACAGGGATTTCCTTTCAGAGACTGGTGAGAGAAGAGCAGGGACTCATCACTGCTAACATGTGCTCCAAGACCATGTAAGTCCACACAATAAAAAAGATTAAAGATAAATATAACTTTATTTATCCATTAGGAACTTAATTTCTGTAATAGACTATAGAATTATAGAATATACTCTATGTACTCAATTTGGGATGTATAAGGCTTTAGTGTATTAGTAAATGACGTAAAAGATGTTTGTACATCATAAACAGCTGCGTGTTCATTAACTTTCAGTCCAGTTCAGGCTATTTGTTATCTTTGAACTCTTGCATCTTCTGCTTTCTTTGTAATGGGAAGTTTTGTTCTGACATCATATAAATAAAACATCTTCCTTAAATTAACTGAATAATAGCACTTGCATGGAAAGTTCCTTTTCATCCCATTAACCCTCCCACCACCACCACCACCACCATAGCATCCTATTTGCATCTTTTCCAATGTGAATGAATGAACATGTTTTCTGTCTTCTGCCTGCAGGACTGTGCTGCTGATGAACCCGAGTGAGGTGCCCCCTGACTTTCTCTTAGTGGCTCAGCAGCTCAGTTGCATTCAACATTCGCAGAAAGAGACCTACATCACCCTGATCAAACATGCCTTCCAGTCCACACTAGGCACCAAGTACCCTCTACAGAGCATCCACAGAGCCCTGCAGGTATGTGCTCTGATGCTGAGGTTTATGGACTAGAATCTGTAGATAGTTATCAATTGAGAAATTATATTTTTAGTATAATTGTTTCAAATGTTCTTAAAATGTTGTTATTTATATACACTTCTGAGTTTTAAATGAAATCTGGCCCTATTATTTTTTTTTAAACCCTGTTTGTATGCATGTGAAATGAATACTGGGAGTTTATAATATTTAATTATAATTTCAAAGAGGATTTATATTATACATGCATTATACTATCTAAATGTTTCACATTCCATCTACTGTACACTACATCCTTACGTTTGAAAAAGAGGTAAACACAAACTAAGAGTGTGTAACTACAGGATGACAATACAGGAATGTGTCAAGATATTTACATTTACCATACTATATCATGAATACTCTTTGCAGGCAAAAACTGTGAATGAATTGGGGGAGATCTTCTCTGTGGTAAGTGATTTCTTAGAGACGGCCACTGCCATGAGTGATCCTCTGAAGGGCCGCAAACATGTGATCCAGGGACTTGAGCGACTGAGGGAAAGGATGAGTATCCCGGCATCCAACGGACGTAAGTCTGACGGTAAGAGAGCGGGTTTCATGAACCAGGGATTATAAAAGCAGTGTATCACATGATAGCTATGTTTCAGTTTCCAAGTTTCCAGTGGTCAGTGCACTGACTGGCTCTTTTTTCTGTTGTCGCTTTCAGGAATGCTACAAACTTTACCACTGCCTACAGCCAAGTGTTACATGTTTCACTGGGAAAAAGATAACTTTGGTAAAGTATTCTGCATGGAACTTTATTAATTCATATATGGGAATTACCTATCTTCTTTGAGCTGATGGAAATTCACTAAATCTGCATCACAGTTTTTGCTACTTCTTTCAATTCAATTCAATTCAATTCAATTTTATTTATATAGCGCCATATCATAACAAAGTTATCTCAG
>JAVQJD010001901.1:0-23560 GCA_036023655.1 Nannoperca australis
ACTACAGAAATAGATAAGCCTCTTTAGGTACAGATCTGAAAGGTGTCGTGAATAACAGTAAACCAAATAAATCCTGCTAAATTCAGTCACAATTTAAGCAAAATGAACACACAAAACAAAAGATTTTGAAATCTAAAATAGATTTGATCTTGCATAAAGTAACATGAAATGTTTTTCTAACACGTTTCTGCACAACACACTTGCCTCCATATGTATCATAATAATGCCTAAATAATCTCTGTATATATGCCAGTTTGCGCCAGGCACATCTGCATACTGTACATTGGTGTTGCTCTCCCGAATACATGCAGAGATTGGTAGTCTGTGTGCTCCATTCATTCCCACAAAGTCATTGTCCACAGCATAGGCGGCCAGTGTGCGTCCACAACACAATAAACACATAGGTTATTGTGTGCTGTAACAATAAGAGCACGATTTGGTATGCTTTTGCTTCATCCCGTCCCATCTCCCTCTCTCTGTCCATCACCCTCATCCTTGTGCACCTGCCTCCTTCCGCCTTCCTTTCCATTGCCCCTTTTCTTGCTTTTTTCCCTCTCTATCACCCACCACCCCTTCATCATCTGTGTGACTGCTGTGCTCATGCCAGCTTGTTGAACTGCAACTAATACAGACAGAGAGGGAAGTAGAGGAAAACAGAGTGAGGGGAGAGAAGGGGAGGGGGAGTGCAGAAGCTTTTATAATCAAGTTCTAATGTTTTAGAGATAAGTTTAACATGCGCAAAGACTGTACATGTGTAGTATAATTCAGATAGTTGTACTTATTTTCAGAATAACTTGTCTATGCCGTTGTTATTAGCAGACTATATTATATTAAACATTAAACTGCTTTACCACGACAAAACAATTAAATCATACCAAATGCCTCCACTTGCTACCCATTTATTACAGAACTGACTTTAGGATTTTGCCTCTGGTCTAGAACAGTATAGCTCCAGGTTACTACTACAATCTACAAATAAACTTGAACTTACCAGTGTAGGTCCAGGATCCGTCTGAAAAAGAAAAACAAGAGAAAAACTCACTTTGCCTATTCTAGCCTTTTTACGTTCACAGTGGCCTTACAAAAAACTGACTATGTTAAAAACTGAGAGATTGTGAGATTAAATACTATATATTTAACTTAAATATATATTGTTATGTTTTTTTATTTACAATGTACAACCTTCTGCTGCTTCTAATTTCATTCCAGTACAATTCTAAACAACGGGTTAATGTCTAACTATAGTCGTACTACAGAAGTTCTCAAATACTACTCAAACACTCCAAGTGTTGTGTGTGGATCTTACTACTGCTCCTCTACTACAGCTCAAATCTCACATGATGCTGACTATAACTATGTTGATTAAGACCTTACCAGAAGCAGCAGGGACAACAGTCCACTTGAAACACAGAAGAAGTTGAAGGATAAAAACACCCGAAGAGTCCATGTTAGTCCTCCTTTCCTAAACACAGAAATTAATATAAGTGGACGGAGAGATGAGAAGCAAGTGTGAAATAGACAGAGACAGAGAGAGAGAAAGAGAGAAAGAGAGAGGGAAACCGACTGGGTCCAGCAATCCCACCTGCCACAACTCTGTTTAACAGAGTGGATGTTACGGGCTCAACTCTGGCATACAGGAGACCCAGAACAGGTCTTAGCAAGAGACAGATGGAGAGAAAACATGAAAAGAAAAAAAGAGAAAGAGTGGGCAGAGGTGGAGAGGAATCAGGGAGAGATGAGATCACAAAGAGGGACCAGTGAGTGAGAATTAATTCGGTGATAGTTGCTGAAAAAAGGGTGAGAGGACCAGAGAGAGGGGCAGGGCTGAGAAAAGGGGGTTACTGCACAGTAACAAAAGGGTACAAAAAATAGGGAGAAGAGGTAAAAGAAAGTAACAAACGACAAAGACAGATGTAAGGGAAATAAAAATGTGTCACTCTGAGAGGAAGCTTACTAAACTTTCTAAAATGGACAAAGTGTACACAGAATACAAAACAAAATATTCTTTGGACCCCTTGTTACAGGTTTCATGTCTATGATATGTGAGCAATTCAATTCAAGAATGATTTCTCTTCTGCAGATTGTTAGAGGCCTGAAGAGGTAAAACTATAATGTATTTGACAAGGAAGGACCAAAAATCATTTACATTTTTATTTTGGGGAATTTCCTACCCCAGTAATTGTCTCACAACCCCTTGTAGGATCCCGTCCTGGGATAGCAAAAGGCCATACAAAATGAATAACTATAACTGTGTAATATGTGAAAGTTAGTAAGTTCTGCATTTAAATATAGAGCACCTTTATTCAGGACAAGTAAAAACTTTTATGCAAGATTAGATATATTTGAGTTTTGTATATGATTCATATTATATATCCTATTATATCATATCATGCTATATATGTTGTGCTGAATAGAACAGTCATCACTGATGTGTTTAGTAACACCTGTGCTTTCACCACTATAAGTCAAAATGTCTGCAGTGAAAGAGGCCTATTTTTGTTTTCATCTTCAATTTAATTTCTTGAAATGAAATGCAGTGGATTGTGTGTTAGTAGGAATGTTCAACATTTAACTGTCTCTGTTAGGATCTTATAACTGTGCATTATTCTGTTTAGGACAATGTTTTTTTATAAAGGTTACATAAACTGAACATACCATACACACAACTTTACTGGAAGACTTGTTCCGTTTTGAACACTAGGGGGAGCCCTCTCCGCGTGACATAATGCTGTCTGAGTCCATAAACAGAAAATCCACCCTAAAACAGAATTTACCTTGTGTCATTCTTGCCTGTAACATTGTAAAGATTTGTTACAATCCTGCAACTGTTCCATAGACTGTGAGCTATGGAACAATGGTGGAAATTCTGATGGGAAATGGTAATTCACAGCTACATTAAAAACATAATTTAGATGTAAGATCCACAAGTCCACCACTATTGTACTGTCAGTGGAACAACATCTGCCACCCAATTATGGCTCACAATTAAAGTTTTGATGCACTGATTAGCTGTTTTTAAATTAAATAATTTTTATTCAATCAGCGGAATATCAATCCAAATTGTGTTTTTAGGGTGGATTTTCCCGTTTAAAAAATCAAAGGTAATCCAGCCAAGAGTCTTCATATCTAGATCTACATCACATGATAGAGTCATAAATCAACTTAAAACACACTGCATTGACAATGGCAACTATAGAAGATCCATTATCATAAATTTAAATAACCGAGGGTATATAGATTCCATTGTAAAACTATTTGGCCTATAAGCCTATGACTTATCTCATTGTGTATGTACATATGTGAATGTGTATTGATTAGCCTATTCTCAAATGCGTATTTTCTTTTTTTCTTAAAGTCCATTAATCGAAAGAAATTTCTACTTGTGATCTGAATGGTCAAGATATATAAACATTTGTATAAAATATGAGTTAAAAAGTTTACTTTGTTAAAAAGGAAACTATCTGTGTCAATAGTGTCTGGATTATTTTCTGTATGCAAGCTTGAAACAGATCTATTTATTTCCTCTAATTTTCGTATACACATCACAAGTAAATGTCAAGACTATTACAGGTCTGTATATATAGTCATTTGTTGTTGTTGACACATATTCCTGAACTAAAATATCTGGCACCAACAGCGCCACTGTTTTATTTATCAACCATCTCTTCTGTCTGTCTCTCCGCTCCATCTTTTAACACTGTGCACCGGCTCGCTCAAACGTGAAGCGCTTCAGCCAAATTATGCAACAGCAACATCATTTGCCGGCCTCTCATTGGTCGCTAAGCGGTCCACTGAGCGGGCGTGGTTAGAATGTTTGTACACACTATTGGTCGCATCTTCGCAGGGGGCGGGTCAGATGACTTCATTCACAAATCTACCAGCGGAGTCTCCCCGACATGTGAACATGGCTCCGTTAATTGTGATCACAAGTCCCGTCTCCGCAAATGTGAGAGGGGGAAAAACGCAGCAGCCTCGGCAAAGGAGTTTCTCTGGCTTTGAATAGACGTTAATGCTTAGTGCTCAAATTATACATTGACAGGCATATATTGTTCTATAGGTCTACAGCTATTGTACTGCATGAAGCAAAGCGCCGTGTAATTGTCGACATTTGATAAGCGACGCTTGTGAAACTGCTGATCCGCCAATGTGAATGCAGAATCAGTATCTCAAAAGCACCAGTGTGTGGCTGAGAGATATGGTTGATTATATTGCTGAACTAAATGATCATTAGGCACTTGGGCAGCTTCAAACCAAATAATTGCTTTAAATTTGAAAGTAATTTAACAGTTATGTTCCTGCTTGTTTATATTCATGCCGTGAAATATTAACTGTACTGTCCAGGCACTGAGTCGTATAAAACCACATGCATAAACAGTAGAAAATAATATATATTTCATCGTGTTCCTTTGGCTAAATTGTTTAATTGCAATATGCCGGTAATTAATAAAATCCCTCTATCTGATAAGAAGGTGAAGGAGAAGACTGGCAAACAGGTGCACTGCAGAGAGGACACAACAGCAGAAGTGTTTAATTGTTTACCAACTGTCCTGGTTTCCAGGTGAAACATGATTCGTGACTCAGCCTCTGCAATGAGAGGGGAGACAGTTTACAGTTTTGATTCTCTTCAGGCCTCTGTCACCCCTCAGGCTGGTCAGATTTCTGTTGCTCAAACCACACCTACTTGTGCATTTGGCCTTACAGGAATGCCTGCATGCTTTCACAGTGAGCAAGATGAGCATCATTAAAAGAACTTTACCTACATGTCACCTGAATACCTGAATCAACAAAACATTTACAGTGTTATAACTTCAGAGGCAACATCCCAGATGTGCAATCATTCCATTTGCACGCAATTGAAAAAGACTGTATTTTCCATCTTTGGGACCAATTTGACACTTTGCACTTTGACCCACTTCATCGACAAAAGCACTATCCATGGGTCTAAGCTTAACATGGTCACTCCTATTAAATTCTCAAGCATGTCAATACAAGGGGCCGTAATGAGAAGAGGATGGAGCAAAAAACAACAACACAGAAACCAGGTGGGGGATGGGATGAAAGGGGGAAGGGAGATGGAGAGATGGAAATGATGGGGGTGGTCGTCAACACCCATGAACTCAGAGGAGGTTCATTGAGTTCATGTGTTGCAGAGGAATGCTGTGGGGGTGGAAAGCTTTTTCTATCGACCTCGTCCCTGCTAAGTATACACAAACAAGAACCTTTCCCTTGGTTTACAATTACCAAAGGTTAACTATTATTGTTTTTTCACAATAACAGAGGGTGCCTTGCTCACCTGGGTTTGAGAGGGTAACCAGGTACATAGTTACAAGGCTCAAAGACAGCTATTGCCAACACAAGGACACATTCTACTGTGTGTGTGTGTTGAGGAAAGGGTTCAGTGGGTTTATGTGTATGTTGTATGTATAGCGGGGGGAGGGTAGTCCTGACATGCAAGGCGCTTAGCGGCATCCACCACTCCTCCTCATGCTTTTAACTTGGCATTTCACATCTAAAAATACCAGCAAAAGCCAGTACAATAAGTCTTATGAGAGAAAAATACCAATTCATACAATGAATATGGCTACAGATAATGTGCATGTTTGTGTGTGAGTGAGTGAGATTATACATATATAGTTTGTATAGTGCACTGCATGATTCAACAGGGGGTCACTGAGTTCATTTTGTAATAACCCAGGAGAGAGGGAGACTGCTACATGGTCATAAATTGTGGACTGCTTTGCTGCATTATGATCAAATCCCTAAAACTTGTATTTTGTTTTAATGATCCTAAATTTAACAACAGAGCCACAATGACACGATAGAATAAAATCTAACATTCTTTTTATTTATTTTTTTCACCTTTGAAATCTTTAGCCATCTATCTTTAGCCATGTTTTTAACAATGACAACACATTTTGTAAGAGAACTCTGTGTTAAGGGATGTTTGTGAAACTAAATATTTGAGTCACAACTGCCTGTTTGTCAGTTAACTTACAAGACAATTGAAGAAAATAGATAAAATACACACCTTGTGAAGGAAAACTGAGAAATATATTAAGCTAAAACAATAAAACAGTTATAGTAGCCAAGATATCTCTAGTTGGGTTAAAGAATTATTTTGGAAAAAAAGGTTGACCTATTCCTGGCAATGTTGCATACCCCCAGCCATTAATAATATGACATTCATGGCAGTTCTGTAAATGTCACATCTTATAGGGATTTGTTCCTATAGAATCTTCAAGTAAGTCGTGTAGGCCGACTGATGACTTTACTTATGAAAAGTCTTATTAGAAAGGCTGGAAAAAGGTGGACGGCGCCATGGAGGTGTATACTAGCATTAGTTGGTTGTGAAAGTTGTATTGTGTCATTGAATCAAATAATGTGTTATTGATGTTGCTTGGGGATTGACTGTGCACTATAAAATTAACTCTATTTCACTATAATGTATGACAGTCTGTGCTTTGAAGTTATTAAAAATTATACCATATCAGATATTTATTGTGCCTGAATGGATTTTATATCCCAATTATCCAGACAAATGTCCTTAATTTTTTTACAACTGAATTATAGGCTTCTTCTCCTATGATTAGGTTCGCCATCCTCACCACTGGGGAGGAAGAGTAACCTATGCTTTGCTGATGTTCATTAGTTCAGTATGCATTTATTTAATTAAACCCAAATCAGTTTGATTGGTGAGCTGGTTGCATAATGTTTCTTATTTTCTGGCGCATTGTGGGTGCTTTTGTGTTTTGGGGGTGAGTGTGAGGAGGCGGGGCTTTAAACACGGTGTACATCAGATGCATAGAACATATTGTGGATCTCTCGGCTGGCGCTGTAGTGTGTGCGTGTTTACACTCGTTCGCTGTAGTAGAGCAGCCCTGCCCGACGCCATACACACGAGCGTCACATGAGTGGGCAGGACCGTGAGTGCCCGGACCGCCGTCCAATCAACTGCTAGTAAAGCAATCACTGGCTGGAAGGGTCGGCCAATGGCGTAAGCCACCGCTGGGACTGCAGCCAATAGAATGCGCGCAAAACGTGGGCACGTGGATCCGCGCACATGTTGACGCTCGTAAACTGCCAGGAGAAAGAGCTAGCAAAGACACAAACCGATGAACTGCCGGGCGGTGTGTGTGTGCATGAGAGCTGAGGCTGGGTGTCCCGATGCTGCTCCAGCTACGGAGTGTGTATAGACGGATCTATCGTATCCAAGTAGGAGATAGACGTTAACGATTGTTTCTGGCAGCTGCTGTTTTTATCTCACATTACTGGAGGTGAGTATCTCTAACGTTTTTTTTAAATGGCTAACGTTTCTGAAGTTGTCAGGCTAGCCTAAAGGAATTTCCTGTCCCGCTATATCCTGTATGTGCTACCGGTACAATTTGTTAATATAGCCAAATGCTTGTTTTTTTTCTCACGTGGCTTTGCTCCATCTATTTTTGTTAGATCATTACCATGTAATGATGTGCGGTAGCTTTTAGAGATTGTACATGTTTTGCATGTAATTGATATTCACTCCGTTGTCGTGTCACCCGGATTGATTTCTGATATTTTAAACGATGTAGCTTTGCATTTAGTATAGAAATATGCAGTGCGTTCGGTAAGCAGACACATACAGGCAGCCAACACCTGAGACGCAGCCTCATGGTCCATGCCTACCTGTGCAGCCCGCACCGACACATGCAGCACCCCGTCCCACCCACTTTACTACCTCCATCCTAATCCCATCTACCTTAGCCTGTTAACAAAACCACAGATGATGTGAAAAAATTAAGAATAAGGAAGACATTTAATTATTGTGTTTAATTGTATTTGTTAAGTTGACTCCTGCAGGTGCACGCAAACGTGACATTTGGTTTTAAGAAGCCTGAAGGCACGCCAGTCATCAGACACAATACGTGAATGGCTAGGCATTTTGTTTGTTGTAAAAGCTGAACAGTCTGAAATGTTTCCTGGAATTGAGAAATTGTGTGGACTCTTGTCTCTTTTTCATCTGTGTGGGCACACTGCAAAAATATGTATCACTATCCTTTGTCTGTGAGTGAGTTTACACTTTATTTCACATACTGATAAAAGCTGTGTTGGTGTGTGTACATTGTATTTCTGTGACCCTCTTATTTCCCCTTCTGAGTTGGTGGGATCAGAGACCAGCAGGCACTTAGAGATTACAGAGAGAGAGAAAGAAAGGGGAAGAAGACAGATAAGAGGGAGAGAGAGGCACATGGCCAGATACAGAATGTAAAATGTTAGTAAGAGAGGAAGAGGAACACCAGGCTTGTGTGCATAACAAACAGGATGAGCTGAAGGGAGAGCAGAGAAATGAGAGGCATACAGAAACGCAGCCGTAGAGGAAGGAGAGAGGTTTGTGTGTGTGAATCCAAGGGGGGATGGAGAGCAAGCCCGAGACAGAGAGGAGGGGCTAGAGAGAGCACCAGAGGCAAAGAGAGAGCGACTGCCTATTCTGATTTCACTACTCTACAAGCTCCCATCCCCCTCACATTTACTCTCCTCTCCAGTCTCCAATCTCCTCAATGGGAGCCAGACATGCTCTACCATTGTGTGCCTACTGCCTACCCCCAGTCCCACTCTGCACCATGTTAAACTAGGGCACTGGTATACCCACCATTTTGAGTAACGGGGGTTATTTTTCTAAGAGAAATAGGAAAAATAGAGTTTTGCCAAATGGAAAGCACTTTTTTAAGGGTGATTTTGTTTCAGTGCCTTTCACTTCTCATCTGTCTCCATTTGCCCTGCCTTTCACTCACAGAAACAACTTAAAAACATTCTGGTTGGAAGTGTTCAGCGAAGCCTGTTTTTGTGTCTTTCTAAGCTGAATTGACTGTCATAATAACCCAAAACCTCTGCTGCTGTCCCAACAGCAATGCAATCCCAGGGTAGCACTTCCTCTCAGCCCTCCTTTGATTCCCTGAGCTCCAGCGACAGCTTCTTGTTCAGCGACTCAGAGCAGGCAGAGGAGGACACGGATGTCTTCCTGACAGACAGCTCTTCATCTGTCATCATCGGTGGCATGGGCGGGGCTGCCGCCAATGGGGGCAGAGGATCGGAGAGTCCCGGGTCCCAGTGGACGTGCGATGGCTTCCCAGATAAAGAGGAAGGCGGGAAGGCAGCTCACATCAGCTTGGACAAGACAAATCCTACAAGCCAGATCCCAAAATCACAGGGTGACCTGCTTTTTGCTCAGAAGGTAAGGGACTCGGTGGAGGGCCCAGAAAACCAGTGATGATAAGATTGATAACACAGCAATGTGTGTGCAGAGGAAAGCAGAGCAGACTGATTCAGGCAACATGGCCTAAACCCAGACTCTGTAGTAATCTATCTTCTCTTCCTCTGTCAGTGTGCTGAACTACAGGGTTTTGTCAGGCCCATGCTTGAGCTGCTGAATGGACTGAAGAGGGGCCGGTTTGACCGTGGTAAGCATCCGTACATCACTGCATCCAGATAAGTATGTGTGGAGAGATGGGCAGCTAAAGTTGTAGATGCTGAACGCAGGTTTATATGAGCTCAGTGGGCACAGTCCAGCGCATTAGAGTGCTCCTTTGTGCAGCAGCCTGTATTGACACAGCCTATTGATGTAGTCCAAATGCAGCGTTTGTGAAGCGACAGTCTTGTGGCTGACTCATCAGCTCATGAGAGTTTACCGATATCACAAAGTGAAAGTGGGGTGTGTGCGCATGTGTGTCAGAGAGAAAGAGACTGTGCATGTTTACATGTGCATGCATTGTTTGTGACTATAAAGTGTTAAGAGTGCAAATGCTGACTGGGGGATTATGTTTTTGATTGACAGGTTTGAGTAGTTTCCAGCAGAGCGTTGCCATGGACCGAATCCAGAGGATCGTGGGGGTTTTACAGAGACCGAACAGCGGGTAAGATGTCATCCACATTGTCCCACCATCCAACCTCAGTGTTTCCTCTGCATCACTAGACATTACATCTTAGTCGAATTTTAGCTCGTAAATGATTATTAAATTGGAGATTTAAGAAGGGACCAGTGAGGTAGTCTTCCATTTCAAACCTCATCTCTCGTTCCATGTTTTATTAAACAGTCATTAGGGTTAAGTAGAGTTACAGCATTCACCAGCAGAGCAGACCCATTTCAGAAAAGTTATCTAGATCTATATGCAGGACCTTAAAAATCTAGATGTTTTCCTATGTAGTAACACAATTACAATTAATTAATATTTTTTCTTCAACTTCTCTTTTTTTCTGTAGGGAGAAGTACCTGAACACTCTGCTCCAGGTGGAGATGATGCTAAAGCTTTGGTTTCCTCACATCCCCACTCAGCCTTTCTCTGCAGCCTCTAACGTCACCACATCCCCCGCTTGCTCCCTCCAAGACACTTCCAGCTCCATCCCGTCGCACAAGCACAGGGATCAGTCACATATTCCCGTCAAGGTGAGAACACACACACATTCCTGTATGTGCAAGAGCCTACTCTTGCACATACACCACACAAATGTTATGTTATATTTACTTGCTAATTAATCTCCTGCTTACTTTCTAGAAGCGCAGACTCAGCTGGACAGGTACGGACTCCCCCACGTCTTCCCCTGTGCTTCTCAATTGCCCTCGTATCAGTGCAAAAGAGAAAAGAGTGAAGCACGACTGTGATGAAAAAGACAGCTGTCCACCTCCACAATCTCATGCAAGCCAAATTTCACCAGAAATGGCCGGTAACAGCCAGCTAAATCAGGACACAAAGGGAAAGCACAATGACAGCGAAGAACTAGGCAAGCTACCAAAATACAAAGCAGGTCAAAGCTCTGAGCCGAGCCTGACGTGGGTTCACGTTGCCCCCATCCTGTCCCCACGAAAGGCCTGCCCTTCACGCGATGGCGCAACAGTGGCAGGTAACAATGAAAACCAGCCTATCACTGCCATCCTCCCACCCAGTAGGAGAGGCAGTCCAGCTACGCAAGACAGCTCTATCTCTTCAACCACACCCTACAAGCACCCCAAAAATTTGAAGACAATCCGGTGGCAAAGCCAACATGTTGCTGGACGTGAGAGTGAGACCACCATGACCTGTGAGGGTCAAAGTCAATCTCCTCAGGTCACACTTAAGCCCTTGCCTGGGGTGTTCCCCAGCCCCTTAGAGACCTGATGCATTGATCAAGCAAAGAGCCGGCAGCCTTGCTTTGTTAAACCACTGGGCTAAAAGCTGCTGTGAAAGGAGAAGTGGAAGAGGCTGATGGCCTGTGATTAGACACATTAAAAAGAAGGGGAGGAACAAAATTGTAGGTGATAGATGTTGAAGACAAATGATTGATCATGCACAGCCCCTCATCAAAACCACAATTCAACGGTTAGTTCAAACAACGAGGCCTAATAGGTTAAGATGAATCAAATCTATCAGAGTTGATCATCACAATTACATAATAATTAGAACGTGCACAAAAGCAGTTGTGGTTGAGGGGGATAGGAAAGAACATCTAAAGCTCAAAGGCTATTTACAGCGTATTGAGTAATGATTAATAGGAAGAGAAACATTTCGAGAAGGAAATCATAGTTTCTCCTAAGAATGAAAGCAATCAATATATTCAGAGATGACTGTTTCAGCAGACTAACTTGAGGGACATACTTGATCTGAAATTAGAAACGTTGATGTCAGAATGAAAGCTCCTACAGTTTTTTTTGTGATGAGGTAACTCTAATCTAGAGTAACACATGGTGTGCTGAATTTGATTCTAGTCTTGTGGCAGGAGACACCGTACTATAACTTGTAGATAGAACTGAGGCGTCTGGCTTGAAGAGGAAAAGTGAAGTTAAAAAACTTGTAGCTAGTGATGTGAGAAATACAGTGTATAGAAAGCAGCATTATACTGTATGTGTGGGGTGTTCAAGTCTTTGGAGACTGTGAAAAAACATGATGTCATCAACTCACGAATGTAATCTAAGAACGGTTTGGGTGCTTGGCTGGCAGATCTGCAGCAAGGCATTGAGAAGGAATGACATCACAACGATCAGAGGTCACGTAACATTTCTTGTCATGCAGCGGATCAGTTGTTTCTGCCTGGTCCTCGACTGCAAACTGACAGCCAATCAGTGTAATGAAAATCCCCAAAACACTTGAAAAAAGACCAGCCGAAGGAAAAGACAAGGACCACTCAAAGACATGTGACTCTCGAGTCCCACAGTTAATTTATTAATGTGTTCAGACACTGCATTTATTTATTGTTTGTATTTATTTATTGGGCAGCTGAATATCACCTGCTGTGCTCTTGCATAGTTTGGCCTACACTTTTTTTGTGAAGCGATTGGGAAGATGCTGTTGACAGTTTGTTTGTGGTTTTTATTGCTATCATGAGGAGAGAGGGGGAAAAAAACAAAGAAAGTGAAATCTTATGATTGGACTACTGTGCCTTTTACCAAATAGGATGTGTTTTAGAAAAGCATTTGGTGCTTTCAATGCATTCGTACTGCATTTTGATTGTTTGCTTTTTATTTCACAAAACCAGTACACAATCTTGAAAGCCTACATGTAGTCATCTTCATCTTGCTTCTAAAGTTACACATGGCATCAAAACTAACAGTATCATCAACTATCTATCTGCTGCATACAAAACCGGTGTCCAGCTCTAGTATCCTAGTATCTACACTTAATCCTTATTTGCATCACACTTTACTGCTGCTATTATTTTTATTCCAGTTGTAATTTAGGTGTTTGATAGGAGGCTCTTTATTTGGAAATCCACTTATCATAATCTTCTAAATGTAGGGGTTTTAGCAATGTGATTGGATTTACATATATTGTAAATATTTAGACTAAAATATTTTTTAATTGGTATGAGTGGTTATACATTATTTACATAAATAGAGAGGAGGGATATACACATACCCTGACTCCTCCAAAAAGCACCATTTGTGAACACAGAGCCACTGGCAGCCTCCATGTTACTGCATATGTTTGTGGAATAAGGTGTGTACAAACCCTCAGTCACAGACCCAGAGAGAGACCGTCTTACCTCATCCCGTCTTCAAACGTGACGGTATGATGTGCCCCACGCTGATCAGAGGCTGGGGAAGTCCTCCACTCCTCTCCTGTTTTTATACGGTTTTGGTATGACGGAGAAACCAATTGCACTTATTCTTCATTGTTTGTCCTTTTTTCATGTATGTTTTCTACTGCAACGACCACTGCTGATTGGCCAGAAATAATATGTCTTGGTTATTTTAGCTGCCTTTCTCTTCTTAAATTGTACAAGGTGACTGTAGTCCCCCCCCACCTTGCCTCCCCTCCCCCACTCTGCTGCATTCGTCTGCCCTTGCCCTCTCTCCTTCATCTCCCTCAATCCCTGTAGTATTTTCTCTTTCTAAACTAAACTCTGTCTCTCTCACCCCATCTTTACATGATTTTACTCTTCTGGCTACTTTTTCAACAATGATGAAAAGGAAAAAAAAAAATCTTTTTAATAAATGACACATTTTTGAAAGCTGAACTGTCTGCCTGTTATTTTGTGTTTTTGTTTTGTACAATTATTTGTATTCAAACATTTGCACATTGTATTTTTGACATATGTGGCGATGTGAGTGACAGTTGTGTTTTGGATAGCCGCTCTCATTAAAACGGATGTGTGACTCAATGGGGTGCAGATTTACAGACTGTACATTTTGAAGTGTGCATAGGGATGGGGTTATAAAGAGAAGGAGAGGGTAGCGAGAAGGAGGGGTCACACTGTGTGAGACTACAGCCTGAGTAATCTGACTGGCAGTAGTGGGGGGGGTGCCTGATCCTCCAACCAGCTGCTTCTACAGAGCGCATACACTACTGCAGCTTGTGTGTGTTGTTGTGGGTTGGTTGTTTATTTCATGAGATCACAATGAGTAAATATCTCCTATAGGTATGTAGAAGAGCCTGGCATGGTTGTGTCTGTAGTGCATTCCTGGAACGGAACGGTCAAACGGGGGCTCATGTCTGATCTCTGCATCTCGTGCTGATTTCAGCCCCCCTTGAAAAATCAAAGGGTGAGTGTCAAACGTTACCCTCATTAATCACTCACTGTACTTGTCCTGTTAAACCCTATAAAACTAAAAAAATTGGTGATGTATTGTCTATACAAACGCAAGAGGGGATTTTTTATCTCTGCAACATGATTGTACAACATTGCTGATAACTCACACTGGCTGCAGTTAATTCTAATAAATATGTAGCAAAAATTAATGTGATTTTTACATCACAATATACTGAAAGCCGCTGGTCAAAACCAGCAAAGCTGCAGACAAACATCTGTGTACTATTAGTAGTAATATCATTCCATAGCTGCAACAATTAGTTGACTGTCAGAAAATAACAACTATTGAGTTTAAGCACAAACTACAAATATTCTCTAGTCCCACCTTCACAAATGTGAGGATTTGCTGCTTTTTTCTATTTTATATCATTATAAACTGAATGTCTTTGGGTTTTGGACTGATGGTAGGACAAAACAAACAATGATTTGGGCTCTGTGAAACTGTAACAGAAATGTTTCACTATGTGACTTTTTATAGACTAAACAATTAATCATTTAATAAAGAAAATAATTGCCCGTTGTTACTCAATAATGAAAAAAATAAAATAGTATATAATCAAATTTTAAATACAATTATTTGACCGAATTTCCTGAATTAAAAATGCTGAAACATTCACCATTTTCTCTCCACTCCAGTATCACATCCATGGATAGTGCATGCACATGGGCACGAGAGTGGCAAATTTAAAGAGGGTGTGGTTTGATTTCTCCTTGCTCAGACGGGATGAAATCAGCCATGCCGCACACACACACACCCACCCCCACACCCACATAAACATACCCAGAGTCATAAACACGGATTCACACGCGTGTGCCACTCCCCACCGCACGCTCTGACACACTGACTGGCTGATTCTGTGATGGGCCTGTCTCTGACACACTGACTGTGCTACATTACAACAACTAAGACCGCCCTCCCCTCCCCCCTCATGGCCCCCCCTTGTATCCATGCAGTTTTTAGCAGAGAAGCCCTTGCCCTCCATCTCCCCCCTCCACCACTACTCCCCTTTCCTCCTCTGGAGAATGGAAATGAGGGGCAAGAGGAAAAGGATGGGAAGAGGATGTGTGGAGGGCACAGAGAGGAGGACCTAACCTCACTCAGTTTTGGGGAGCATAAGGACATTTGTTGTTTTCCCACTTGCTTTCAATAAATAAATAAAAAATTTCAGTGGCTCCATCTATTTGTTTTGTGTTTTTTTATTTTTTTTATTATACTCTACAACAATATACAAATTTAGCATGCTGTATTTATAATAGTCTATATTACAACACATTATTTCATCATAAATGTGCTTAGTTGTTTTCATTTCTCTGAGTATCCAACAGGCATGTGATGGATTAATTGAGCATGTGTGTCTGTGCATCAATAGGATTGCACATAATGAACTTACTCTTTATCCCTCATTGTGTAGGTTTTAACTGTGGCACTACATCGCCTTATTGGTTTTAACAAGTTAATGATATAAGGGTGTCTGTCCAGGTTCTGTAGCTTGTGCCCAATGAAGGGAATGACACAATGGTGTGCTTATTCACTTATTCTAAACTCCCCTCCCCCATAATTCACTCACTGCACTCCAGTAAAACTCACGTGAGCTGAAGCCACACTGTGACTGTACAACTACAAACACACTCTCATGTATTCACAGAAACGCAGACATGATAGGAGCACACTCACACACTTGCTCTTACTCACCCCCAAGTCCTTGGGGGGTTTTTGTGCCGACTATTCCCAAAACAGCTTTGATGCTCATTAAAATTGCACAGTGGCCAGCCTTACGATGGAAATCTGAGCTACTTTGAAGTAATTTCTGCCTTGCTGGAGCTCACAGCAATGACGGACCATGATGTGTGGGGTTGAACACGCTGCTGTTCCCACCATCTGTGGTCCCCATTGCTGTGATGTCACCAAAAGGGGACACAGTAAAGACAGAGATACCAGCACTAGATTTTCAAGGACGCACGTGTATCTCATGACATTGTGTGTGATATTTGGGGCACAGGCGAGCTACAGGCAAATAACATCCTCATCAGTTTCTTTGGCCTGAATGTGTTCTCGGTAGCCTGCTTGTGATGACGCCATTTCACGCGACTGCTCAATTATTAAAGTACAGGGAGTGAAAGGGAAACACCACATAGAATATACTAAGGATGGGGAAAAAAAGAGGTGCGTAAAGAAGGCAGAGTTGGCAGAAGGTGATCTCAAATGTAAGAGTTAAAACTTAAACGCTTAGTGGACAATTTAGTATATGCTCGTGCACTCACGCTGATACTGAGGTCCTAGCAAGCCCGTTTGTGAAGTAAAGATAGCCGAGTCCCCTGAGATTGAAGTCTTCCAAGATGATTTACAACCCCTGTCAGATACAATGAAATAAAACTGGGTCAGCATGATGAAATATATCATAACCACATACTTGATGAATCAAAAAAACTGTGTGAAGGAACATAGGGAATGTCTTATAGTAAGAAAAACATTATGCACTTATGTAATATTTATAGCATAGCAATAATAGAGTGCATTAATACACTCAGCTGACATCATGTTGTGATTCAGGAGGGGGAGATGTTCAGCAAATAAAAGGAAACACTTGTAAGAGTCTCAACAATTAGTGCTTTGCTGATATTGGACTAGGATTAACTTCACACTAAATACCTCGCATTCCAGTAACATAATAGATGAATTCATCCAGCTCTCACCACACGCCCCCATGAAGCTGTATTACACTTGTTTTAGCTGCAGATGAGTAAAAGTCACTGTTAGCCAGTAAGTGTGTGTGTGTGTGTGTGTATGTGCATGTGTTTAGTTTTTCTGTGTGTGCTTGTAAAGAAATATCTGTGGTATTGTTACATTATGTGTTGAGGTGTCATTACATAATAGAGTTGGCTGGAGAGAGAGGAGGGTGCACACAGCACATGTGAGGTGCCAACAAGGAATCCAGGTTGATCACAGGTGGAGGTAGAGGTAGCTGGGTGGTAGCTGAGTGAATTTGATTGTAATCATTTGATTACAGCCAGAAAAAAGCTTTACTCTTGTTTTACCTTAATTAAGGTCAAAGGAGTGAGAATTACCAGACTGGCAGACATGCTTTATATATTAATCTTTCAATTACTGTAGCATATAGTGCTGAAATCGCAAATTAATGGATTTGTTGATCAACAGAAAATTAATCGACAGCAATTCTGATAAGACAGATACTTTTTTTTTTGATTAATTAATAACCAAAACTGGATCATTACACACACCATGAGCACTGTGAGTAAAAGCATGTACATGGGGCTGTGTGTGTGTGCGGTGGTGGTCGGCTGGTGATGCCTCAGGCTCACAATTGCATTCATGGTCACACCACTTCAAATGAACTCAGTTGACCCACATCATGCAACTATGAGGTGGGCGGGCCTACAATGGAAGGAAATGGAGATCACCTGATGACTGACTGACTTCATGACTACTCTGTAGTTAGTTGGGCAATAGTTAGGCAATGTGTCACTCTAGACTGAGTAGTGAAAAAACATAATTGTCAATAATTTGTACTTTTATGTAAACCAAGTCCTTGCCTAGGACAACTGGAAATGGAAAGTAATCAAACCAATTGTGTGGACAGTTTACTGTACTAATAGGCTATTTAACCTTTAAGATTTAATTAATACATTAAATATTAATCAAATACATTTAATAAATCAATTCTGTGATACAGACCAAACAAGGACTTTGTTAGCTGACATTTCTTTAAGATGAAGGATAATTACACATAATTGATCATTAGAACAAATAATAAGTATTAGTCCACATTTAGTCTTTACCTAACATTTGTCAATTAGCATAACTAACTTTGGTGGGCTTAACAAAATTCAGTAACTTAATAAAGGAGCCAAAACAAGAAAAGTGCAAAAATTCACAGGTCATATGATTCATGAACATCCAATAAGTCTTAAATTCTGCTGCTTACACGCAATGCAGCACTCAAATATCATTCCACTAAGATCAACTTTACCTCTTAATTTAAATACATAAATTCTATGTAAAATATCTGTTATATTATAACTATAAACATATAAACTTGAACTTGGTTAATCATTTCTTTTACTTGATATGTTTTCACTTGTGCACTGAAGTTTACTCTTGACCTGAACAATAGGTGATGTGTGACAAATTTTACTTTGCTAAGGTTCATAGTCTATACTATTGTACACAGTGCAGTTGCAGTTACCACCTGCAGTAGTACTGCTAAGTTTACTACTAATAGTTAGGCAGGAGAAATTGGTTCCCATGTACCTAAATGGCATTTTTGTAACCAGTTTTTTTTAGGATTCTAATGGTGTCTTGTTTAGATTCAGACTTGCAAATTCACAAGAGGTGAAAAAGATGACATGCTTGTACACACAACCCTGGGAATTATTTTTGTGATTTTAATAATAAAATAATAAATAATAAAAAGAAAAGACAACATTTGCCAAGAGGGCATGAGAGCCCTTGTTCCTGTATTTGATTTATTTTGTGCAGAGGCTGCATTTTGCATACTCTGCTTTTTAAAAATACTGTGACAGCAGGATGCTGTGGTAGACTCCTTTCACCTCTGTTCTCACATCAACCACCGTTTCTTTTAATTTCGTGATACATTTTATTTATTTTTTGTTTAAACACAAAAGTGTTAGGAGGCTTGTGCTCAGTTGTAACTGGGGAGTAAAAAAGTTTTTTCGATTTTTTCACGACTGTGACACCTTCACCAGATATTGATAATGAAACTGAAAGAAGTGCGGTTGTTGATTTAAAATCAATATGTCTATATATATTTTGCTGAGAACCGCGCGCGGGAAAAATAGACACGCCTTCGAATCTCTAGACTTTATAGAAAGATGGACGCGTCAAAATACACCGGATACGGGAGTTGCCATCTTTGGCCTTTTGAGCCAGAGTCTGCGCAGTAGTGATCGAGTTCCCGCCTCTACAGACGCGGTATCGAGTTCCCGCCTATTCAACCGCCTGAGCCAATCACAGGACACTCACAGTTGTCAAACCCGTCTTATAGCATTAAATAACTTATTAAAAACAAATGTATCAGAAAAACGAACACTTGAACACACATCAGCGTGATAAAAACTACCTAAAATGAAAATGCATTTGATGTGTACTGTCCTATCTGCTAATGTGGAATAGGCGCGGTTTATAATCTATACTGCAGCCAAGCACCAGGGGGCGATCGAGAAGTTTTGGCTTCACTTTTGAGGAGCTGCCATGTCGTCCATCTTGCTCTAGATGAGCCGCGCTGAAGACGCGCGTGAGACGCGGGCTGTGTGGCTGCTCTAACTTGTTACCATGGACACCGAAATGCAAGGCAAGAGGTTAGGTGACGACCGGTCGCCAAGCTGCGGTACATAAATAGCGTTTTCCTCTTTAAAGTCATTCTGAAAAATAATTGTCTAGATACTATCAGCTAGCTTCGTGGCTTACTTTTTTCATTATCATGAAAGTTAGTTAAGGCTAACCCCGACTGCATATGTAAAAGTTAAATGATCTGGCAGAGGCGATGTTTCCCTATACCTTAGTTTTAATTTCCCTCATAACGTAAGATAATGATAGACATTAAAATCTGATAACAACATCGATCCAGTGGAAGTTGGTAACGTTGTAGTCATAGAATGTATGCCTGTAATACACAATTTACTGAAGTTAATGTTAGCTGACATGTCAGCAATCTTTCCATTATAAACAAGTTAAGAACTATTTGGTGAGATAACATTTGAAAAGAAATATCAGGACACACTTAAACGAGTTGGCAAGGTAACCTTACATTAGCAACTAGTTACTATTCTTAAGTTAGCAGTCAGCATATTAGATCGTTAACGGCAAACGAGACTAAGCTCAAAACTGGTGTCCATTTTAGTAGTACCGCGAAATGTTGTGTTTCATAGAAGATGATGCAATTATTTTGATTCTGATTGGCCAAAGGACACTAAACGTCTCACCAAATACGTTTTATGGTGAAGATCGCAATGTGACTACAGCTTTCTGAAACGACAATTTATGTGAATTACTTATTTTAATTGAAAATGGCAAATTTCGCCGAAAAGCGACTAGTTTGCCCCTTACGTTGCTGAGGTCAACTAACTGGACGTTAGGCGGCCATTTTGAATTGATGTCCACCCAAGTGGCGAAAAACGGTGATTTTCATAACTTCTGAACTAAACAGCATACGAAGACAAATAAAGCCAATTTTAATACAAATTTGACACCAAGAATCAAATGGAAAAGTCATTGACATGGTACAACAGGGGTTATGAAAATAGCGGGGTTTAGCCACTTGTGTAGACATCAATTCAAAATGACCGCCAAACGAACCCCACTGGACGTTAGTTGACCTCGGCAACACAAAAAAATCTTAACTCGACACGAATTATTGTCCTAAAAAAACGGTTACAAAAATGCCAATCGGGTACATTAAGACCTATTTCTCCTGCCGGAGCATAAGCACTTACTCGTACCAAATGCGTTTACTCAAGTGCTGTAATTAAGTACACTTTTTAGTTTCTTGTTTCATTTTTATGCTAGCTAATATTTGAGAGGGAACTAACGTTCAGTAGATGAAAGATCTAAATACTTCTTCCATCACTGGTTGGTAATTTGAGGTCGACAACTTAATGAAACTTGTCTTCTTATTGTTTTAAGTATACGTTAATAGTTAGTTAAACGTTTTGTAGTCTTGTAAATATAAAAACACTTTGCGCGGGTTTAGGGTTTTAAACGTTGGTTAAAAGAAAAATGCCAACCGTTTTACAGTTTTGTCAAAATGCGTAACCCTGCCACTGTTTAACATATTTTATACCATATTAATATTCTTTTGGTAACTAACGAACTCTAAAAGATAGCTGACGTATCTAAAATCCTGACTTTTCATCACAATTTTCAAAGAAACAAGTGTTACCTTAGGGAAACCTGAGAGAAAAACGGGACACTTCCTTTTTTGTGCGGATAGGCGGCAACCACGAGTATTTAACCGAAACGAGTGCGCGGAAAATGTCACGAAGAAGAAGCAGCCTTCATTTCCTTTTCCGGGTCATGTATTGGGAACGTCGTGTGAACGGCGCGATCTAATAGAAAGTTTGGTTGAACACTAAGCAGTTTTAGTGTTTTCCAGATCTTAAACTTCATTGTTTCGGTTTGACGTTTACAACGTACGCGGCCTGACAAAGGATAATAACAGAATCGAAAGGTTTGTATGTTTAACTAAGCACTTGTTCGCTGATATTGGTGGCTCGCAGACAACAGCATGCTAACGTTAACTAGCAGGCAACCGGGGAATTTTGGCGGATGTATTTGATAATTTATATCATTGTATGTTGCTCTGGTTAGCACAGTTGTCAGCCAGTCTAGCATTGCAGCTATCAATAACAAACAGCAGCAAGGTTTGGACTCACGATGATTTGGTTTGTTTGAGTATAGACGTTTCTGTTTGTGCACTTCTAAGTGAACATGAGTGCGACACGGGAGGGTTTGTGCTCATGTAAGCTAACCATGTTTTGGACTGTCACATTAGTGTTACACAGTCTCACAGTACTCGGAGACATATGAGATCATCTGCATTATCAACATAAATAAACGATAATACCCCATGCTGCAAAGTATACTTGTTAATGTTATGATGTTTTGCAGGAGTTTAGTATGTCCCTTCCTAAACGGGAGATGGAGGAGTTGAGGCCATGGGTGGAGCGCACTGTGAAGAAGGTGCTGGGTTTCTCAGAGCCCACAGTGGTTACTGCAGCTTTGCACTGTGTCGGAAAGGGACTGGACAAAAGGAAGACCATAGGTAATTTATGGACCATTTGAGACCTACTGCCTGCAGTTAAAAGATAATCATTTATTTGTGGCAATGCTCAAAGGAGCACTGGGCTTGTGCTCAATTTTGACGATCATTTCCACTTTAGATCAGCTGCGCCCCTTCCTTGATGATTCTGCTGGAGGTTTTGTGGAGCGTCTATTTGAAGCTTTGGAGGAAAGCCGCAGTGCCCGTGGCAACAAAGGAGCAGGAGAAAAGAACCGCAAGAGGGACCTTAAGGTACACCCTAGAAAAAACTGTATTGTCACTGCATAGCAAAATAATTAGAATTAAAGCTAATCAATTTATTGTTCAGAGATTACAGTGACCACCTTTATTTGCACTATTACAAAAACAAGGACGTCATGAAATCAGACGATACCTGTAATGCATGCTTTGTCTGATTACTCTTCTAAACCTTGTTCACTCACATTGTGGAGATTGAGATTGTGATATTGGTGTTTCTGTTTTGGCTGCTTGGTCTCAGGATGTGTTTGGTGATGAGGCTGAAACGGCTGCAATGCGAGAAACTCTGGAGCTCGGAGATGGAACAGCAGCCAAGCGGAAACGGGTCCCTCGCTTCGAGGAGGTGGAGGAGCCTGAGGTCATTCCTGGACCTCCAGCTGAGAGCCCTGGCATGCTCACCAAAATGCAGGTATGAGATTTCTTTCTTAATGATTATTAAGATTGTACCTAAATAAGTTGTTTTGAGTGTATCTATGATAAATGGTCTGCATGACCTACTCTTTCTCTGTGTTTTTAGATAAAACAGATGATGGAAGCAGCCACAAAACAGATAGAAGAAAGGAAGAAACAACTAAGCTTTGGCTCTTCAGCCCCTGCTGGACCAGTAAAGAAATAACTTTTCCCTCCCAAGACTTCACATACTGAAGAACAAGCATCACTCATTTCAGGCAATGCATTCAATGTAACACCTCTCTTATTTCTCCCTAACTTTAGCGGTTGCCCCTTCCTACACCACAGTCACAAATGGAAACCTCTCCAACCACACGGCTTCTTGGCACTCCCGCAGCTGCAGGCGGTGCCTCATCTATCGCCCCCTCCCAGGCTGCCAGCTTCATGAATGACGCTATCGAGAAGGCCCGCAAGGCTGCTGAGCTACAGGCCCGCATCCAGTCCCAGTTAGCCATGAAACCTGGTATCCTCGGAGCCTTGGGAAACACTGGACCTCACAACCTTGTGGCACTAGCTAATCTACACGCTATGGGAATTGCCCCACCGTGAGTAATGTCACAGTATATAGGGTTTTAAAATCTAAAGAGGAAAAAAACTAAACATGAGTGTGATGTCTATTTGTTGAAAATAAACAGCTTTTTCTGTGTCCCCCCCCCCCTTTTATTTAATTTTTTTTATATATAATAGGAAAGTAGAAGCAAAGGAGGTGAACAAGCCAACACCTCTTATTCTGGATGACAAGGGAAGAACTGTTGATGCCAGTGGCAAAGAGGTTGAACTCACACACCGCATGCCCACACTGAAGGGTGAGTGTACCGTGGTCCAGTACCTCTAAGTTCACACACACACACACACACAGTCTTAATTTCTTGTTCTGGGCCTCAATTAATTTCCCTCTGCCTGTGTAGCGAACATCCGAGCGGTAAAGCGGGAGCAGTTCCGTCAGCAGCTGAAGGAGAAGCCTGGGGAGGACTTGGAGTCCACGTCCTACTTCGACCAACGTGTGTTTATTACACCAGCTCAGC
>JAVQJD010001904.1:0-47355 GCA_036023655.1 Nannoperca australis
CACACACACACACCCACACACACACACACACACACACACACACACACACACACACACACACACACACACACACACACACACACACACACACACACACACACACACACACAATTTCCTTCAATCTTTGACACAAATCACTGCAGAAGGTTGTGTCTATGTTACTTTTATGTTTGGTTTTCTTATGATCACAGAATAATTATTTTGCACCATATGTCAAATTTGGTCTCTTATATTGCAGTAAAGAAATATTTGGTTCCTGTTGACAGCTGTATTATATGTCTGCTGATTACATATAATTGCCATCATAGAGTCTTGAACACTTGTATAATAAATAATACATAATAATAATTACTAAACAATAATTTGGGTTATACTGAGGTCACAAAATAATTATTTTGTCTACTAATAAATTTAGAAAATACAGTGTTACATTCATCAGTCTACAGTATCTACTAATAACTTAAGTTCAAAGAAACAATCCGATGTGATATTCTGTGCAGTCAAATCTCATGAATGTTGTTACCAGAACACCAACACTCAATACGCAGAGCTCCCATACAACAACTGTATATTCTTGTTTAAGACCGTACAAATCTAAATACAATTTGCAATAAAGTAGAGCTCATCTGCTTGCTTAATAGTTAAAGAATAAGGCTGCTGGTTCTTTATTTTTCAATCAATTTGATTTTGATGATTGAAAATCCTTCTAAGTATTGCCTGTGCTTTGAAAGCCGTATACAGGTTATCCCTCTGTGCCACAGCCCTCCATTGTTCTCCAAAAACTATTATAAAACATAAATGAACCATAATGTAGCACCGGGTGACATATTATTTCCTACCATGAATACAGGCACTGTAGATTACTTTGAGTCAATCCCATATGTTGTCCTGCTGCTGTAAATACTCACTAAAGCATCAAATGTGTATCCATTCGCAGCTGAAAATAGTCCCAGACAATTGCATGACAAATTTACTCCTGTTTGAGTTACATTTGCTCAAAACTACAGTGCCCAGGAAATTACTGAGGCATATTTAATAGTAAAGCTATATATTTGTGACCACTTTTTGAAGATTTACATCATCATTAGAACCCAGTGGGCTTGGGGCTGTGTGCCGCAGGCAGGTAGAAAAGTCGGAAAGTACTGAGAGATGAACTAATGTATTGGTTTTGCTCTTTAAATGGGATTTGTTGGCAGTAAGAAAAAAATGTAATATCGCCATCCTGTCTCTTTAAAAATCCCATCATATAGAGAACAATCCTGGTTATTTTTAAGTTACCATTATTTCTTTTCAGTACTCTCCACGAGAAAGTACAGCATGTTTTTAACACAAATTGAACTTTCCTAAAACATCAGAAAAACATATTTGAAAATATAAATGCATTGCCCTATTCTCCCTGTGTGGTACAGTATTTAATTGTACTTTATTTGAACTCAGAAGGTCTGGGCTGCTCTAAAAGCACAATCAAAGAAAGAAGCATTTCCTGCTTCTGCATGTTTTCAGACTGGGTCATGGGTCCAAGTAATTTCAATACATACAATAGTTATCAGTTACTACTAAGTATGTCAAGGTTACACAGAAAACAAATTTTAAACAAGAAAATGTCTATGTGTATAAAAATAACCAATTTGCCCAAAAAACACTCTCGTCCTCCAAAATTCAAAGACAGATATGCAATAAACTCTGTAATGAGGAAGTTTTCTCTGGAAATATTCTTCAGGGACTGTGATCACACATGGGATGGTAGCTATGTTTGTTTCTCATGGCAAATAAATTAATTGTTTCTTGGACCTTGAGTTAATTCATAGGTACTTTGAAACAAATATAGCTGGAACTCTGATTAAGATAAAATCGGTTTCACTTTGTTTGTGGAAAAACACTTGCAGGCAGTGAAAATGATCATCGGGAGAAATCACTGTGAAGCGGGGTTTTGTGCGCCACCAAAGATGGACCATCACAGAACGTGCAAGGCACCATCTTTACTGCAGCCAATTAGCAAGACCTTAAGTTATTCTGTCTACATGAATTATGTGTGTGTGTGTGCATATGTCCATCCTCTACCTGGTAACAAATGCAGATCTATTTATGTGATCTGTGTTTCAGTCTGTTTTTTATTGTTGCTCTGTGTTTGCTAGATGTGTAAATAAACAGGTTTGAAGCTACAGTCAGTGAGCAGTTCACTTAGCTTAGCACAAAGACTAGAAATAGGGGGAGCAGCTAGTCTATGGCTATGCTCAAAGGTAACAGAATTTGCAACCAGCACCTCTAAAGGTCTTTTATGTAATCTGTACAAAAACCGAAGTGTAAAAGCATTACATGATTATATGTTGGACTATTGACTGGGCAGAAACTTGGGCTGAGATGTCCCTGTGAGGTTGTCAGGCAACAAGTGGAGACTTTATTCGTGCATCACAAAATGTTTCCCATGTACAGTAATTAATTACATAAACACATCAGTAAACATGCAAACATATAAAAAATGCTCTGTTTACTGATTTATATGCTATGCTTCTTTCTATGCTTGACCTTCCATCCATGTCATTAAAGATTTGTATACAATGCATACAATACAATCAATATATTTTCAAGCATATTATATTGTCTTGTTAGTGTTAAAATTCATAAAATAAGAGTTAGTTTAGTATCAGACAAGGACTTAAACTTATGCTTATACAAAATATAAATAAATAATAAACTGAACATTGCTGGGTGAAGTATATACAATCCTAGTCTCCATGCCCTAACCACTGACACCCTTGCAGGGTGCTGCCACCTGGTCCGACAATAAGCCCACCATGCACGCCTACACAAAAGCACAAAGGGACCCATCAGATCCCAAAGCACAGTCAGGAACACAGAATGCAGGTGCAAGACTCTTCACACCGCACCCACCACAACTGGTCACAAACTCATCCATACATCTGTATGTGAATTATGCAGGAGGCATGTGTGTATATATCTATTTTACCAACTGTTTAATCAGGAGATAATGACATGTTGCATTTCATAACTAACTGTCTGACTGTATAAATACAGGTGTTTGCATTTTCCTCTGAATATTGTTTTCGTATTTCTAGGGTTCTTGTTTGTTACAGAGCAAAACACTTATAGTGTGAATGTGTGGGCCTATTAGAAACAATTTCCATTTTAACATTTCCATCTGCTGTATTTACAGACAGTCTAATGACATGGTCTCTGCAACCCGCAGCTGAGGTTTATAAATGACAGATATCCGACATCACAGAGCTGGCACTGAAGAATAAAGAGGCCATAGTCCTTAAGTGCTGATTGCCTGGCTTTTCACATTGATGTCACTTAAATACCTAATATGTATATATTACCCACCAGCCACACACCATTATCCTCTCAGGTTTAATATTGATATTTCTACATGCCTAAGTGAACAGAAAACCATATGAAAAGGGCACAGTGCTGAAATCACCCCAACTGAACCCACAATCAAAATCCTTTTTCCTCCTATTACATTGTGGTAGTGTAATCCAGGGCAACTAACAGAATGAAGAGAGCTCTGTGAACTCCTTATGACCCCTGCATGCTGTGTGGTTCAAGGGGATACCGCATTAACGGTATTCATCACACAGATAATTGCAAGGCCCACTCTTCCACACATGACAAGCCAATGTGACCACAACGCCACCGGCTCTTAATTGGTATTCTTGGAGCCATTCATATTCCAATATTCATGGTGCCCCTTTTAATTTCCTGTTTAATAAAAGCAACTGTTAATTTACAGTGTCATAACACAATGAAGAAGATATTTAGAGTAGATACTTTCTGGATTACCTAAGGTGAAAGAGCATCATATGTAGTTAATGCATACTTAAAAAGACAGGCAAAATTGCTGGTAAGTGGGGTGTGATGGCAGTCTGATGAGCTGTACTAGATAAAGATGAAGGACAAACACAGCTTCACATATTTGGTCTTGCAAGAGAGACTAAGTTTGGCCCAGAGATTGCTTTTACTGGGCGATCAAAATACTGTAGATTTATAGAAAGAAGTGGGCAGGAACAGGAAATGACTACCTTACTCCTTCATCTAAACATTCAAGCAACTGATCGTGCATTATTACATAATTCTGTGTAAAATCAAAGCAATGAAAGACTACAGATCTTTATAACAAGGTACATAATCCTTTGCCAATCAGTTTGTTAGTAAATGGCATCTAATAATTTCACTTTCAATGTAGTGAAACCATGTAAGTTAAAACATCATGCAGTCTAAAATGATTTTAACGTGCACAAAGAGATTTTTTGACCATTTTGCCAAAAAGCAGAAATAATTTAACAATTGCTATAATTGTCTTTTAGGTTTGTATAATGAACTTGTTAAGAAACAGTGGCTCATTTACAGATCCAGCAGACACCGAACAACAGTAGCATTCATTTGGAGTCCTGTTTGTGCCCAATGTTCCCCCTCGTTTTAGCTCTGTTTTTGCTGTCCCCCAACTTCTGAGAGACATTTCTGGCTCTGTAGCTGCCAAATGCACTACACACATACCCACACCCACACCCACACCCACGCACGCACGCACGCACGCACGCACGCACGCACGCACGCACGCACGCACGCACGCACGCACGCACGCACGCACGCACGCACACACGCACACACACACACACTACTACTACTGCCCCTGGCTTTTACTCTATGTTGTTATCCATAGCTTTGTATCTATCTTAATTTGTATGTGAATTATGTATTTTATGGCTGCACTCAATGATTAACTAATCGTGGCCATGACTGTGCTATGACTGTCTGTGATTGTTGTATTTGTCTCTACTGCACAAATGAAGTTCCTCATGGAAAATAAAGTAATTTAAATTGAATTGAAGTGAAATGCTCCACTGATCACCCGTTGGTGGCTAACTTTGCCTGCTGGCTGGTTGGTGCTGAGCAGGTAGTGTACAGTGGGTTTTTAAAGCCTTTTCACTGAAAACAGCTGCCTGCTGCTGAAAACAAAGCTGATGAGAGTGGGAGTGATTAAAACAGTGAAGCTGTGGGCCGTAAAAAACAAATTTATTGCACTGCTAGATGGTGAAACACTACATAGGGTAATCGTTCTCTGTGGGTTCATCACTGCTTTCACATACAAGTAATCATGTGACCCACTGTTAATATAAACATATTTACTATAGTAGCTTTAAAGATTTAGATTTAGATACGTTCCTCTGGTGTTAAGACAATAATAATATTGGCAATATTTGTGTTTTTTAATAAGTTTATTTTCTGCCAGATAACTGTTGTAGGAGATTTTTAGCAAGACGGCTATTATATTATCTGTTTTAAATGTCATATAATTTCAAAAAATCCAAACCAGAAGTCATCAGCAGGAGGTGGATTAAATATTTTGATTTAAAAAAGAATCAGGAGATGGTCAACATCTAACCGACCTCTCTTACTGCACTGACTGAAGCAGAGCAGGAACCTGAAGCTGGCAGCTTCCTTTTCACCTGAATCTCTGTTATTACATGTTACTTTGTGTTGTATATGTAATTGGTGCAAAGTCTCTGAGAACTCAAACACTAAAAACTCAATAATTTTTCAAAGCTGCAGCCTTTGTTACCATTTGCTTATTGTTTTATAATAAAATGTAACTTTTACTGACTTTAGAAATAATTTTAAAATGGTGGAAATGTCAAATTCAGTTCATCCTTCAAACTAAAATGGCAAACAATCTTGTTATGACAAATATCCATAGGGATGTTCCAATCAAATTTTCCACCCTTTGATGCCATTAATAATGTGTTTATGTTGATTTTCTGTTGATGCTGAGTCCCAGTCCAATATTCCACAGTGCACAGTTAGCCTAGAGTAGGCCCAAATTGAAATTAGTCCAATGTAGATAAGATAAGCTTGACGACTGAACAGTTTAGCATTAAGAAACAGTTGCTGCTGGGAAGAGGAGCTGTCGCCAAAACTGTCATTTCACTAGCAGCCTGACTGGGTTACTGCATGCTCAAAGCTCTCATTGCACAGCCACTGCTCCATTCCTGTTTTTAGAGATTGGGAAAACAATTTAAACTGGAATATAAATTCCAACAACAGAAACACTGGCTGTGACAGTCTTGCTTCATACGGAGTCACACAGGCATGAGGAAACAGCAGGTCTAACATGGAGATTAAATGACTATGTTACTTATACTACTTTTTATTCATGACCATTGTTGTTTATGGCACATACGCATATCCAGTAAACACTCTTTTGTTTAACACGTCTGTCTTTAAGACCAGTTCATCTAATTTCTGAGGTAATTTCTGGCATAACATTATTATTTTTACAGAAGGTAAACTGTATCATAGAAATGGTATTTTATATTCCTAATGGCTTTCAAGTTCAAAGGTAGTTTAGTAATCTTTCATACACTACCAGTCAAAAGTTTGGACCCACTTTCCAATTCACTTAAATGGGAAAGTGTGTCCATACTTTTGACTGTTACTGTAAGTGTAAAAGGTGACCTAGTACCTGACACATGTTCCTCCATTACGACAGGGAAGGTGTAGGCAGACAGGCGGGTCACAGTTCTTGATGTTTCTCCCTCTCACTGCCTCACCCACCAGGTAAATCTCCTTTGAGTTGACCTGAAGTTCCCTGATACATCCAATGAATCGCCTGGCTCCCTTTGCACTCCCAGCATGCATCTCCCAGTGTGACGAAACATCCCCAAGAAATATAGGTCCAAAAGTTCCCTGTAAAGAAAAAAAAAATGGTGGAAAGTCAGTGATCAGTATTATTGTTTAGTAAATCACATGAAATCTCCCTTCAAGTACAGGCTTTGCTGCTAAAACAGGCTTTCAATATCAGTTTGTGTGTGAATATATTATTATTATTACATTAACAGGACCTTGGTGTATATTAAGGTCAACAAGAGCGATTAACACTATCAGCAACTGTTACTCTCTAGTTTCAGCTTGACCTAGACAAGAAACTAGTTATTCATTTTTCTTTTTTTCAGTCCAACTGACATCATATGACAACACACATCATGATACAAAGAGAAAAGCTAAAATACCTCAAGAAATGCTGCAAGCTTTCTTTGATGTACAAGGTAATTGGATAGAATTAATGTAGATAAATTCTGTGAACTTGCAGATTATCGTACCATAACGGTCAATTTAACAAGTAAGGCATAATTGTGTCTGCTACCAAAGTAAAACTGCATAAAAAAATGGAGCACAAGACCATCTCATATTAGCATAAAATTACATATATTTCATTCACAGCGGTGACCTCTGCTTGTTGAAATAAATATTGATTACTACTTTCTATTCAGAAGGTTTGCAGAACACTTTCATACTCATGCCATGCATGATGATTAATTTATGAAAGACAAATCAACATTTATCACAGCTTCATTACACATTCTTCCAAATACTGCAACAGGGTGACAGTGGATTTCCAAACAACACACCCCTGAATCAAAGTGGTTTTCTGTTTAATGTATAAATAGTTATTTAGTTTAGAGTATGTGGAGTAAATGTCTTCCATTTAGACTGATCAATTTATCGACTTAATTTCTCTAATAATAAGGTTATTAGAAGAAGTACTGACCTAAACACTATAAACTGAACCCTGTTGGTCACTTTATTCATTCCAATATAAGATTTAAAGATATTTCAACTTTTACATGGGTTATATTCAAAATAATGAGACAACTTCTGTTGACATGCCGAACATTTTCCATCATTGTAGCAGAAATAACAAAACAACACACTACAAAACACTTTCTCTTTAATTTTCACAGTTGCCAACAAGTCTGGAAGGTAGGTACTGACTGCACTCACTATCCTTGTTCAAGCATTAACATAGATTTTCAAAGTTATGCTTATGATATCCAACTTTACAATATAGGATAAACATTCTTCAAAAAGAATACAACAAATCAGCTTTTTTAATGACACTGTGACCATATCAAATTAAACTGAATCTTGACATTTTCAATTTCACATCAGTCCATATAAAATCCTGGCACTCATATCAAAATTTATTAGACTTTGACGTCCCTTAAATGTAACATTCATGGTGACTCCTTGCTGCTGCTTGAGGAAAAGGTGTTGGACATCTGCAGTGGAGGTGTTCAGTGGAGGGACGGTGAGGTGTCAGACCACATAATCATTTGGGATGTTGGCTTAATGCAAGCTTTATATGACATAAATGTTGCATATTTGAAAGACTATAAAAAGACACGGATGACAGGGTTCACAGGAACGTGTATGTAATGGTGGCGGCAAAGTTAAGAGCCCTAAAACTATCTTTAACAAAGCTGAAGATTCAAATAAAATAGGCAGCTGTGTCCGGACACTTTTACAATGAGCTATTTTATGTGATACAACCGGCTATGAGCCACTGGAGCTGCATGATGACGACGGGCTGATATGGCATAACTTTTCGGTGCCTTCAAGTGTGTTTACCATGTTTATGAGCGGAGTCCATTTGAAAGACCCATTGATGTAATATTCATGACTTTGCAAGTGGACACACAGCACTGAGTTCCCAAGTGTATAGCCTTTTTATTAGAAGGCAGCACTAGTCAATTTGGCCTCCACTGCATTATTATATTTCTAGATAGTGTTATTATGCACATATGGGGCCAGGTTAGATGAGTAACTTGGTCAAAAGATAAACGTCTCCCGTTAAAAATCGTTGAGCAGGAAATTGTAACTGAGCACTAATAGTTTGCTTTATAGAAATTACTTTGGTTAGAAATGTAGCAAAGCAAGATAATCAATATGTTCATAATACTCCAGGTCTTCAACCCTTGCGAACTATGACATTTAAGACATATTTTGTTTTTAAAACGTAAACCTCTCTGCTGTATGTTGGCTTCCAATCTAAATTGTAATATTGGCTATGACTTGTTTTATCTGACTTTGCAGAACAGCATCTGTTAATACTATTATTATTATAGTTGTTATTAATATCATTTCACAAATACCAAGTTAGTTTGGTACTGGTTGTGAGCTGGGCTGCACTGGCATCTGCTAAACTGCCTGATGAGCCTCAGCAGTCAAAATTGAAAACCGTGTAGCTAACTTCATGATCTCTGTGGGTCTGCAGCCAGGCCATGTATTAGTGTTTTAATACCTAAGGGCTTTACAGTCTGTACGTCATGTTACACCCTCCATCCTTAGACCCTCTGCAACCAACAGTCTACAATATGGAGTTCACACTACTGTATACTATTTGAATGAAATGAAATGAGCTCATAGTCCAACTGTTGCATGCCAGCAAATACATATAACCATTTGTCAAATCTGTATACAAATCTAATTTTAATTTGACTGGTGTTGAGCACTAATTAAAATCAATAACTATTCATTCACAATTTCTTTAAATCATGGTAATACATTAGTCTTCTATAAAAGTTGGCAATGGGTAACTGGCAACCAACGTGCAATATCATTGTTGCAAAGATATTCGTGTAATGAATGCATTACTAAAAAGAAAAGAAGAAAAAAACAAAAAAGAAACATCTTGGGATCTCGAATTAGAAGACCATAAATCACACTGAGGGAGGGGGAGGCATGTTGAGCCTGTGGGAAGGTTGAGTTCCTCTCTGCGTCTTTCAAAGTGAAAAACAAAATTATTAATTTAATAACAAATATAGGTGTTGTTAATCAAATTAATGAGCCAGAGTGAAAAGACCGGCCTGTGATTAACAAGTGAGAACTAGCTTAGTGCTACTTACATGCTCGCCATTAAGGACATTACTTGCCAGGTGTGATCATCTTGGCAAATAATGTAACAGGTGCCCGTGTTTTTAAAGGGAGCTCCTGTTTTTCATTCATGAAGCAACTGTTCTTACCTAAAAACACTGTGCTAAGCTGGCTTTGACAACATATTTGATGCATATTTACAAGCAGCAGCTAGGGGCTTTAAGCTCCTATTTGATATTACATTTGAAATTCTTTGATATTTGTGCTGATGTACCACAACAATATCTTTTTTTCAGAACCTTATTATGAGGACCATTAACAAAATAAAAAATAAATCGTTTTTTTTTATCGTTGAACAAAAGCCAAATTTTAACCTGATAACCTTAAACGTCATAGATCTATTACTCAAAGATCCTGGATTATTATCTGTTTATGTTCTGACACACTAAAAAGAACAAAATGCACTGCATGAGTAGGTTTAACCTCAAATTCACCTGGTTCCAGAAAAGTTAGATAATTATGTACAACATGTGTGAGTAGAGGGACAGAAATATTTCCCCGGAATTAGGGGGAAGAAAAAAGATAGGTCTGAAAATTCATTAACATTCATCAACAGCGCAGTGTATAATGGTTCTATGTGAAAACATACTCTATGTTACTGACTCATAGATGCTAAAGTCATGCATGCAACATTAACATTACAGTTTTAATTAACATTTTATATGTCTAAGGTAAGCTGTACTGTTAAAGGAAGGACACGCCAAAGACATGATTACAGGTTAGAAATGCTAATTTAAGAGTTGCACTGAGGGTTAATTTGACTGCAGGCAGGTCAGGTTACCTCTGACAGGGGGTGCGATACGTACTCCTCGAGACGCTGGGCCGTGTTATTATCTGCAGCTATTTCAATCATACATGACCCTCCTAGTTTGCCAACAGGAAGATTGTATCTGTTGAGAGAGAACAGAGAGAGACCAGGGTCAGTTAGAGCGGCTATAATATCTGATACTCGCAATAAATCCAGCAAAGCATGAAAACTATTCTGATGGAGAGACAGACAGAGCAGTCACAGTAATGAAGTTGCTAATGTGACCATTGAGACCATACTATAAACTGACAATGTATGACTACATATACATTACAGTTTTCTGAGAAGCTTCATGCACTGGCACATTGGGTTGGAGGCAATGGTGCGTTTGTGTCCCACACTACCTCCCAAAACCCAGGAGAGAAAACAAAAACAGAGAACAGCTTCCACAGCTGGATTAAAAAAATAAGTCCAGAAATGGGTTTCTGCTCAGTGCGGCGGTGATATTCTTGAAACTGTTGTGCTGCTCAGCAGATATGAAATGCACATATTAATGCCTGGAAATACACTACAGATACTAGTACATGATATGTCTTCCTATTTCAAATTACAATTTCAAATAAAACAGCATACAATAATAAAATGATAATAATAATAAGGAAACAAATCCGCCTGCAAAAAACATTATCATGGGTGTAAGTGCTCATTATGTCATTCAGGATTAATTAATGATAAAAATGAGGGCACAAAGCAGATATACATTATAAACCTAATGAGTAGGAAGACAATTTTATCATTTGACCCCCTGTGTCTCTCTGGGGAAATATACAATTGTACTACTCATTAATGTTGCAGCCATAATGTTAAGTAGCTGGTCTACTTGTGTCATATTCCAGCTTTGGCAAAGTCAAGTGATTGCCTCTCTCCAATTCATCATTGGCTTTATACCGGCAATATACAATAGAGCCTATTTACAGGGCTGTACATTATGCAAAGGGTTGCAAGCTCTATGCCACACACATAAACAGGCTTTTGTAATGGAGTAATCTACATGATGCACTTTGGTTCCATAGGTTTATTCATGGTCTTGCAAGTAATGCATTTCTTATCTGCAAAATCTGATTTGGCAACATTTATTCATCTGTTCTTTGTAATTATACCATTGTTGATGAGAAAGAAATCCTCAAATGTCTGCTTTAATGGCCAGATGGAAACAATCAGGGCAATTGCCCTCCTGCTAATTTGAAACAGCCTTCCAGGACGCCTCCCTGAGGCAATCACATCGCATGCAACTTCAGGTAGGACTAATTACAGGTATGTAAATCAAGAGAGCTGTTTTGTACACACACACTGATAAATGAAGGCACAATTTAAAACTGCAAACGTGAAATGTAACCTGATGTCCAGAGAAGACATCCATCAGCATCCTCTGGGTGCCCGGTGTGTTTCTGGGGTCATTCTCCCGTTGTCAGAGAGTGATCTCAGAAAACTACATTTCCCCACTGTTTATTTTCAGGTCACAAGAATATAACAAGATCCTAACGATACAAGTGAAATGATCCAATACTGCAATCCACGTCTTTGTGCAGCAAAAGTGAGTGGTAAGGTGGGACATCACTCCCTGTTGCAGAAGGCGTTTCAGACACATTCAGGTGCTACCACAGTATCTTTTTATTTGGCCCCCTAATGCTGCAAAAACCTTCCCTATGAGACACGGAGAGAATGCTCACTAAGTAAACAGGATGATGTTACTTGGTAAGCTCTCGTGAGCACATTGAATGCTCCACCAGGCTAATTTACATTGGTCTTGCTCTAAGGCAGAAATGGCTATTTATAAAGATGGTTATGACTACTTTACTTGGATTAGTAGCTCGATAGCTAGGAATATGCCCCACAGCACCACATCAGCATCACCACCACCACACACACAGACATACAAACACAAAACCACAATGGATTATATTACACAAACAAACATATGAGTGAATCAGAAGAAAAAGACACCAGGGATTTTTCCTAACGCAGAGATGAAGCACTATGTAATGTCTTATTGGGCTCCCTGTGCACCATTCAGTGCTGGGTCTCACAGGACTAACAATAGCACATTCCCAACCTGTGGTAAACAAACAAAAAAAATGGATGAATATTTCATTTTCTCCAAACACACAAAAGCACAATATGGCTGTGATCATTTTTACTTCACCCATCATTTATGCATTTCTTCATCTGGCTAATGTGCTAATCATAAGTGATTTGTCATCTCTAACGTCCTCATTTAGTTTGTGTCTTGTGTGTGACTAATTCAGTGCAACTTCATTACTGCAACTTTCCTGAGGATCACCACTGAAATATTACCTGCAATGTTAAGGGAGCTCAGAAATATTTTCAGCACAGCACCTTTACACAAAGGTATTTGTTAAACCTGATGGTGTGGTGTTTGCCTTTACAATCCTATCTGAACGTGCCTCCTTCACAGTCCCCTGCAGAAAATTAATAATGAGGGAGGATCATCATTAAAATATTACTATTGCATAAAACATCTGAAAGTATTGGCAACAGATGGCAGTAAAACATCATGCACTGTGCCAGTGCCCTTGCAACAGTTTTCACTGGCTGATGGGCAAGATGTAGAGTTTTTTTTAACGGCTTATTATTCTAATCACATTTCAGATTCATACAAAAAAGCAAATGATAATGTGGAACATGTTAGTGGTGAATTTATAAATCGCAAATCATTAAGTGATTTAGAGTCAAGAGTTCTGCAACTGGAGACAATGCTTGGTAGTGTTTCATACCTGTGAGCAGAAAGAAATGTAAATGGGTCACTCAGATTACATATATAAAGGAAAATGAGTACCACCTGTTAATTTGCACAACAGGCTGTAGTTATATCACATATGAATGAAAAGAGAGAAAAAAAAACCCCATATGCTTAATAATCATGTGTTATTGTGAAATGTTATATCCTACCACAGCACCTACTGCACAAGACGTCATTAGGGACCGCTTTGTTATTTTTTTCCTGAAGTGCAACAAGCCCTGTATCAGAACATCATCTACACCTACATTGACTGTAATGCGTGCTCTGGCTCTGGTGCAGTGACTTTCTCACACGCAGCACTGCAGCATTTGCTGCATAATTTGTGCTGTGACTGGCAAGCCTCAATTAATTTGGGTAGCCTGTGTTCTATCATTATATCTCCACCAATACAATTAGACAGCATACAGCGAGCCTCTTGGCATTGTGGGGCTTCACAAAAGAAATTCCCAGTGAGCAGGCATGGCTGCTGGTTGCTTCTTCAAAGAATCTTTTATGAAGGTACTTGTCAATACAATGCAGAATACTTTGTGATTGATAAACATATGCTGCCTCAGATTTGGCAGATTTGTGTCAAGAGGATGTGGATTAATAAACAAAATGCTTTATATTAAGACCTCACTTTTCACCCAGTTGCACACATGGCACGGCACTTACCCAAAATAAATGTTGTTTCCCTATTACTCGCCCAACGATTAAAAAAACCCAGTGGGGAAGTGCTAAGCAGGGTTCTGTCCACTGTTCAGTCACTGTGTAGTTCAGAAAAAGTAATCAATGAGTGTTTACTAATTACTAATTATACAGAAATGATTTTACTTTTGAGTTGCCTAAAACCCTATACACATAGTCATGGGTACCAAAATGCTGTGTAGATCGATGGACACTAAACAGCCCTCCATCCATCCTCTTAGTTATTTATTAGCAAGAATGCAACTGGGCAGGTTGACAGAAGTGAACAGCTGTTTCTGACCTGGACAGAACTTGAACTCAGAAATCTGACTCTCATTTTTGTGTGGCATTACTCAGTTGGTCTGAAAGTTGCTACTATTTTGAATTTTCAGTGTTTCTTCTCACAGCGTGTGTTTTCTTCCTCTTACAGATGCTGTTGCTAGGCAACATTTTACAGACACATGTGCATTTTTACATCAAAACAATATTCAATGGTGAGTGAGTACACTATTAAACTTAAGTTTTAAAAGAATCATGTAATAACTTTTCAAGAATTCCATATGCAATGCAAGTACAAGCATTTTCACAAGACCAACAGCTGATCACTGGATTGCTTCATAAGTAACACTGACAGCAACATATTAATTATTAATACATTACCCACAACACAATGGTTTTAATATTTTAAATGTGCTGTCCTGTGTTGTGTGTGAACCTTTAAAGCACAAACTCACACTTCCGGAGATTTGAGGGAGAGACAGATTCTTCTGTAGGAGTGGAACGGCGGGACGTGATGGTTTTATTGGAATAATAATTGAAAATAATTTTAAACAATAATAACAATAAAATAGTTTTATTCCCTGAAGCTCGATCTTTAGGGAATAAAAGTCAGGACATCTTGGCTTCTGCTTCATCAATCATCCATTAGTCATATGTTTGCTGGATTGATCCCTGGCTCACCCTGTCCACATGTCAGAATGTCCTTGAGCAAGCCACACTGAACCCAAATGGCTCCTAATATGTCTGTACAGGAAAAAATTATGTTGCTAAATTAATGTACAGTTAACTTCACTATTAGTGCACTTTTGTTGGAGTGAGAGCATTTTAAATCAATTTGTTGTACAAGAAGCCTTTCAAGTCTGAATTATAAAAAGACATGCAACAATACTCTATCCAGTCACCAAATAAGCACACAGGTAAGGCATTTTGGATCCTTTACTTTTCCTGATCAAGCATTACATTGAGATTTCAACTGCATCCAACAAAGAAATTCAGAAAACTGTAAGAAAATTGCAGATGTAATAGACAGGTTTCACGCACTCATACTGAAACAAAATATCTAGTGTATTTTAAACAGAAATGATATGACAGTCTGTGAAGACATCAACATGAACACCAAAACCCACGAGATGCTAGACACAAAAAAACAATAAATAAGTCATAAATAAAAATATTCACTTGAGACACTACTCCCATTCCTTCAACTAGAAAGAAATAAAGTCCCTACAAAAATAGCATAAATTTAAATAATTGTATCTGCGCGGGACTCTGAGTTCACCTTTGACAAGGAGAGAAATGTGATGCTGCAGAATGATATGCGTCATCCTCACTGATCTCTGACGGTGCTTTTCTGAATGAAAATCACTCCAACAGTGAGTGCTAAGCACAACAGGATTCAACAAATTATGTACACACTGACACAAATGACCAGGGGAGCATTTAGAGTCTACCACGCTCAACTTTTAATTGTAACAGTATTGTCCCAAACATCCCCAAATGAAAACTTATTGTTACAAAAAACCAAGCCAACAACAGACATGTCCTCCCCAAATGAAAAATGACACTGCACACTCCCCTTTGTGAAATTATATGGCAGCGCAGGGCATTTCAGTAACCTTCTGTCTTGTCAACTTTACAGTCTATATCAGAGAACTACAAATGGGTTGTAGACCTAGCTGTTAAAAAAAAGCCCAGTTAAGAAAAAACATACTTTAAGTTGCTATGTTATAGTATTTATTTAGGTGTTTCACGTAAACTATCAATATGACTGTCCAAGGGTGTAACTATGGTATAGACATTGGGGTGGGGGGTGAATTTGAATTCACATATAAAGGAAGAGTCTGATTTATCTGATATTGTGGCTGCACCTCCACATAATTTGTTTTGGTCAGTAGCTTACTGTTCTTACTCTTCTTCCAAACTTGCATGCCCTGTCTGCTTCCAACATGCCTCTCCCTTCCCCCATGTGCTGCCTGCAGTGTGACCACAAATCATTCATTTGCCTGAAATTTGAAAGACTGAATATTCTGTTTGTTGTATTTACTTTAATGTAATCCTGCTGTTTAGCTAGCTATATAGTATGTGTATGAAGTAGTGTACAGTAGTACAGTTACCTGAAACATTAGCTATTGCCTTATCTACTAACGTTACTTTCTCCATTTGCTCACCTCCACTGACTGACCAAACTAAAAAACCTGGTAGATTACCATCCCAGCACAGAAATACAGTAGCAGTCAAAACGTTCCCATTCACTTGAATGGGAAAGTGTGTCCAAACTTTTGACTGGTACCATTAGCATGTTGTTGATAGGAAAAGCAACATGCTAATGGTGTCAATCAAACAACTGCCATGTGTGTGTGCTAGCATGGGAGCAACCACGTGTACAATTAGGAGGGTGGGGGTGTCATACACTTATTTTGAAAATACCAAGAAACAGATCTGTTGGCAGGGTTCATAGAAGGACGACATATTTAAGATATTTTCTACTGTATATTGGTGGGGACAGATTGGTAGTTTCTCAATATTGGAGGGGACAAGAACCCCTCAAAGAATGCGTGGTTACGCCCATGTGCCTATCCATTATGCATTATTTTCCAGAAAAAACATGTTGCACCATATCACCATTCAGAAAACCTGCATAACTATTGATAATTAATATCCTGCGTTCTTCAAACCATACCTGCTGTTTCTACACAGACTGCAGTTTTCAACAGCACATGCATTCAAAAGTAAATCAAACGCAAGCTCTCCACATTCAGATTTGACAGAAAGTTCGACCCAGTATGTTTCATGCATATGGCAGCCTGTTTGGATTGTTTTGATCATTTTAGTGCAATCTTGCGCTACAAAAGCTTCTCTACAAAAGTAAAATGTGATTCATTCAAGTATGTTTACGGTCAGAACAGGCTGTGAAATTCTTGATTAAATATTCAAAATGTCTTTCCTTCCTTTGTTGGGGATGATTAGCAAGATGGAGTGGTGTAAGACTGTTGAACAGCGGTCCTCTGTAGCTCAGAGAGAACTGCAAATAGGGTTGGGCCAAGAAAATCCCAAATTCCTTCACTATATATATATATATTCTTTAATTTATTGACCTCTACTACATAAATTGTGTTGATACTAGAGGGCGAACAACGTAGAGCTAAACATTTTAGCTGCAGCAACAGCTATTTAGACCACCCACAAGTGGGATTTTAATGTCATTTAAATCAAACTCTCCACATTGTTTAATGTGTTATTTGTGCTCATCCTCTTGTGACAGTAATTATGTCATTATCAAAACTACGGTGCATAGAAGCCCAGCATGGATAAACATCAAGAAAGTGGAAGTGAAGTGGCATTTTATTTCATAGCGTGTCATACCAATTATTTATGTTAACCATGCTGCATCAGTGCAAAAAGCAGCCAGCTATGTATGTGTATTACGTGAGCCAAAGTGGTGTGACTGTATTCATATTAAAGCAAAAAAGCAAATATTTTTCTGATGCTCTGTGTGTCATCAGAATCAGAACAGTCAAGATGACAATAAGATTGGTGGGTTAACAATAAGAGTTTGTGTGAGCGGTGGAAGAGGGGAACATGTTTGAAAAAAGAGGGAGATGAGTCTGTGTTACAGTGACGGGCAATTTCCCTGTTCAGTCATTGGAGCTTGAATTATTTACGGTTAAATACAACCACTGACCTGCACTGCATACTGTAGACCCTGAAAGCAACTTGAAGCAGCTGCTATTCACTGTTGCCAACTATCATCCAAAGAAAATAGGTGTTCACTGCTCAAACATGACTAGATGATGTCATGCGTTCATTTGCATATGAATAAAATTGCTGAACCGATTAAGAATAAATAGAGCTGCAGGCCCTCTCTTATATCTTCCACAGGCTCACTCTGCCCCACAGTACCTGAGCTTTAGGGCTGTGTGCACCACAGAGACAGACGATCGACTGTGCATCATTGTGATCAGACCTATTTGGATGAGACAAGCAAGAAGTGCAAACGCATGTGGATCAGGTTCAGCATTTGGCACCGAATCTGTTGCCAAATGTTTGGGAATCAACTGTTTTCCCCTGATAAGCCAAAAGAGTAGCTACATTTGCTGCATGTGGCTTTTAAAAGGAATAACTGCACCCAGGGAGGTCTTAATTTTTTTTAAATCTAGTGATTGGCAGGAGTAATTGCTTTAGATATTTACATTGTTATCTAACTGCTACCATTGGACTCCAGCTGAGATATTGCTATGCATTTCATAAACTATACAACATGTTTTTGGAGCTCAACCAAAATGGATTTACATAGAGTTATTTATTTTTGATGTATTATATTAGATTATGTTGTATTTTTGTGTCAGGTTAAAATAAAATTCAGAATAAAATTGGACCAAACCATCAGAAGAAGGGAGGAAGGGGTGACCAAACGTGTTCAATGTATAAGCATGGGCCTATGGAGGGTTGTAACCAGGGACAACACTGCAACATGTAAAATAATTACCTAAAATAAAACAGGATATATGTCTTGCTTCTACACAGCCTTTACACGACTCTCCCACTTATGTAACAGCACAATGCACTCGGCAGGTAATGGACTGACTGATGTTGACAACGTAAACAAACAGGGATGCGCCCTCACCCGATAATGAACTTGTGACAACTTTTATGTCTTTAAAAAGGTTATTTTCTAAGGACTTTATATTTGGGCATTGTATTGAAACAAGAATCGGAATTCATAACGTATCTCTCACTATATTTTATTTATACTCAGCTAGCCTACATACAAAAGACGGTTCACCCTGGGTGAGAATGTATTTTTTTTTGTCTTTCAAAAGACAAACACGGGATGACAAACTTTATTATCGAAAACTCTCACAATATATAGTAAGCTAATATTAATAATTTTGAAGAATGACTCAAGAAGCAAACGTTTGAAATCATGTAAAGAAAGAACGTCCGTGTCGAATAAAAAAAAAAAAAACGAAGGAACAAAAAAATCATAAAAACATTGTATCATAAAAACATTGTTTGTCTACTTCACGTATGTACATTGAGTGCGAGATAATACCGGAGTCAAATTCCTAGTATGTACACATACCTGGCCAATAAAGCGGATTCTGATTCTGATAACTGGTGGAAACAGTTCTGAACCGTTTCCGCCAGTTCTTTAGGTTCTTCCTTTGCCAAAAGATTCTCTGTAGCTTTTGGCGGAAGGCGGCGACTCAAACGAACGAATCATTATGCGGCAGGAATCAGTTCGTTTCATTTACTTCAAAGATTTGTTCAAACCATCACTAATTCATACTTGAGATAAAAATGGGGCAACAATATAGTAACAAATATTGTAGAAAAAATATTAATAAAATGTTTTTATTGATTGATCTGAACAAATATATTATTAAGCATTTTGTGATTGTTTAAACTGGGTTAAATATAAACATTTAATGGGATCTGGCTTTTTAAAACGTTACATTATATGAATATAAATATTCTGCCCTAACATAATTTAAAGTAATTTGAATGCTGTGGCGAAGTGTGAAGGTGCACATTTGACTTTAATAATCTGGACAGATATGTAGTGCCATGGATCCATTCATGGGTCATTGAACTAGTCTTGCTCCACAAGGCCTTATCAGCAAACTCTTATAGCAAACAAGAATCGCTCTATGTGCAGTGAACCCTTTCCAGATCATAGCAATTTGGGAATAAGTATAAAAAAATGACTGAGTCATTCAGAAGGTGTATAGTTTGTCTGTTGTATAGCAAAAATTTGAGGGTCTCAGCCACTTACAGGAAAACACTCCATAACCATTTGCCAAAACTGCCAATTTTCTCAGCAAACAGAATATCAAAGGTTAATGATCCCAAATCTCTCTGTGAACTCTCTGGAAATTCTCTACAAGATGCCTCAGATTGTAACATATATTTTGCCCTGTTTTGGGGTAAAAAAAAAAAAATACTGTATAGCTTCATGAAAAATAAATCCACAGTGACACATAGTAACCTATAGTTGTTATTTAGAATAGACCCAATTGCTTGTGTTAGCTTAAAGAAGGCAGAACGCCTATTTATTCCTGCATGATGAGGTTCATATAAAATAGGTAAAATTGGAATACAATCAATCATTTGTATCTCATTGTTTCAGACAATGATTTTTGAAATAAGTTTTAGAAAGCCTGAATATGTGATTGCAATTTCTGTGTTTTCAAAATTTCTGAAGGAGACAGCTGGCTGTTAGTATGCACCATGCCAAAAGCAAGACTGCCAGCAAACTGGACAGTTTTCTTTGTTTATGTGACGTTGACATTGTGACACATGTCAGGGGCTGCACTGTTGCTGAGGTGCACAGAGATCCAGGGCATTAAAGTTGGGATTTTTCTGATATAGTGAGCTTTCACAGCAATTCTGTATTACCATAGAATCATTTCTCTGATCAACACTGATGTGGACAGCTACTGGACTTTCACAGGGTTTAATCAAAGAGACCATGAAATGTAACCTTGTGTAAAAATCCCATTTTACATAATCAGAGTGGGGAGGAAGTCTTTGAATAAGTGAATGTGCACAATTCTTAAAAATACATTGAGAGTATTTTTTGTTTTCTTTCATTTAGGCTTTTGAAAAACTGCAGTTTAGTTACTTTATGATTGCAGCGGCAGAGTAGGAATCAAATTGGTGAAGTTAATTCACTTGCATTCTTTCTTTAAACAACTTGAGTTCCGAACATACACTTTCAATTATGCTTTCATAGGTATTTGTGATATTTGATTAGTATGGTGAAGTAAACCACATAAATCCAGAAAGATGTATCAAAGGAGCAGTTTAAAATTGTTCTAGTCATTCTAGCATTGATATAATCAGACTATGATGGCATTTTTACAGTGACAAATACTTTACACTTGATACTTCTGCACTTCCTACACAAAGACATCCTGATTTATAGAAACAATATAGACTAATAGTCTTGTTATTTTTCCTTTGTCAAAAATCACGAGTAAAAAGGCAAACGTAATGCTCAGCGCTGATTGGAAAAAGTGTTATTTCTAAAGAATAGAGAAATAGGGAATAGAGAGGAAAGTAGGAGAGACATATCATACCGGATTGTGATTGGCATCCATCTGTTATTATTGATGTTCTGGCCTGCAGCTGCATTCACAACATGACTTAAACCACATCCAAGTTTCGCAACAGGGTTTCCATCCTGAAGGAAGACATGAAGGAACTGATCTCCAAAGTTCTGCTCCTGAGCTGAAATGGTACAAAAATGTGATTAGTAAAGAGAGTTTTTTTCTGTATTACCAAATTCAATAGAGCTAAGCTACAATATTTATGCCATGACTTCAGGCTTTACTGTTCAAAAATGTTTCTACAAGAAGATGATGGAGACATGATTAGAAACAGAAAATGCTTTGACACGAGCATTGTGGTAAGTAATTAAATTACGTGAAGGTGGTGAATGGAAAAATAGGACTTTTTGCATTTGCCTTTAACTTACGTAAACATATGGCTGACTTTTCATAAAGATCCGTAAAACTAAATCCATCTGTCCAACATAAGCATGTAGGGCTCTGGAGAAACTACACATACACAGCAAGTAGAGCCTTATATGTCAGTGTGTTGACCCCAAGGTCCTACATTTTGTGATCAATGCCCAGCACACAAAAACCCATGGGAGGATTCCTGCCTGCCAACAAATGCCATTGCGCAACTAATGGGCATGCCTTTGTTAAGACCATAGTTTACCAAGAACCTAGTTCGAATTGTTCATTCCACATAACATGCAAGTAAACACACACGGCACAAATAGTGAAATGTTTCCTCCCTCTACGAATAATTCATAACACTGAACTCCCCCAGATCTAATTAACTCTAAACTGTCTGAGGCTTAAAGGACATGTTCTTTTTGTTTTTCTTCAAAGCATTCAGCTTGGATGGACCATATGGCATACAAGTCAGTCACCCATTGCTAAGTGAAAAGTAACAAGATAACAGAAAAAGACAATAACCAGAAATAAATCTACCCAAAGGGCTTGAAGATGTCCCTTGAAAGGGTTTGGAGAACTACCATCAAACCCTTGATACAGGAAGAGATCACTAGAGCCTGTACTAGTATAACCTGCAAGAAAGTAAACACAGGGCTCCTCTTCCTTCCCACTACCTGTGGAAACCAAATGCTGGACCGCCAAGCACTCTGGACCTCAGTATCAGACAGTCCTTGATGCACCAACCTGTTCCTCTTAGAATTCCAGCTACAAGAAGCTATCTCTGTCTGAGCATCAAGCATTAAACACTGTCCATCTGTGATAATTGTTCTCAGTACCATGCACCAAGACTGCACCAATATGAGGTGAATTATCTCTGCATACCACAGTGCCCTCATGCTGTCTGGAGCTACTAGGATAACCATCAGCTTCGTCAGACTCCCCAGTAAAGGAAAGGTTTTCACTAACCTTTATGGCTGTGGCATTTGTGCAAATATCTCCAACTGTGGTCTGTCACGGATTAGCAGAAGGCAGTGAGTTTTCTGACTCAGGAGTGATGTAGTTAATCTGATGTACTGATGTTGTAATTCAAATTTCTTGCATCCCATACGGAATACAAGAGGCTATCCTCTGTATAGATCTTTTACCAGGTCCTGATTGTGTGGTTGCAGGTCCAATCACGGCTTACATCCCCATAAAAACAATTGCATCAAAGAAGGTGCATGATGTTTAGTCTTAAAACATTAGCAGGTCAGTCACATGACAAGAAGAATCATAACAAAAGCCCTGCATCTCATCGTATCTTGTCTACTCTATGGCTGTAAAGAGTCTCTGGGAAAACAGCTCCACCATGTGAAAGTCAGTATTGTGGGTCAAAGCATGTCCTCAGCGTGATAGCCAGAAACAGCTTACAGGTACTATAGGTTGTGAGACAGGATGCCATTATTACATATGTCACTTCCCAGACTCCAGTACATTGTCTCACAATGGGAGTCTCTTACAAGTCTTGCAGTGTGGTGGGGGCTACTAGGGTCTTCAGGAAGGAGGTGGAGAGAGAGCGCACACCAGCCCCCACTGCTGTCTAAGAAGGCATGAGCAGAGGGCAGGCAACAGAAGAACACAGCTCTGTGAGGAAGACTGAAATAAAGAGACATGGTTTGAGGGCAGAGCAGTGACAGGACTACTGCCCTGTTAGAGAGACCTAAAATGTTTTCAACAAGGCACATTTCAGTTGAATTAGAGAGAGTGACAGGGAGCCACAAATCCAGAGGGGGCCTGAGTAGGAGCGACACAAGCAGGATTGACCCCTTGGATTTCACAATGACAATGATAATTGAGCCAGGACTCTGTAAGAGGGGCAAGCTGGTCTAGTTCACTGGGCTACCGCTTGAACAGAGGTGTGTGGGTTGGAGAAACAGCCTTGAGTCCTCACAATGTGTGTGCCATCTCTCATGAAGTTATGGCATGGGGGGAGTATTTGGACTGAGCGGGAGTTTCAAGGCTGCATGGAAAATGATATGAAAGCTCTGAACTATTCCTCCAGGGTAAGAAGAGCATCCAGAAACTCCCCATCTCATTGTCAAACTGAGCCTATGCTTACGTTAATATGCTGCACTCTGATAATGCATTTCTAAGCAGTCTTGGAGGTTTTCCCTGTCATAAGACTCAATAGGAAGGAACATAACCCGTGCAATAATTGTAACTGCTGTTACCGGATGGACCACAGGAGGAAAACCTTGTTCAGATAACCCACCGTTTCCTCATCCGTGTTCTGTGGAAGGGTAGCAGCAGTAGGGACAAAGAAGGCAGCCAAAGCTTCATTCGTTGGGAGTAAAAATACATTAGAATTGTTTGTATTTGCCTGCAACATTTTGTTAGTTTACATTCTACCTGAAGGGACAGTATTCCCTCTGTCATTCAGTAATTTGTATGTCTATAAAGGTTGACTTTGTATGTATAGTTCCTCAGGGATCAATTCTTCCCATGCTGTTCAGCTGGACCATGCTACTAGTACACCATATCATCCAGAGACACTTTGTTATCATAGATATCCTGTGGACACTTCCCGTCCCTTAGAGACATAAAAATGGTTGTCCAACATGTTCATGCAACTGAACAACTAAACAATGATTCTTGTTATCAGTGTGAAGCCTCGGTGGCAGGAAACAAGTTCTCATCTAACTACTTTCCCCTTAACTGTTATTTCTAGTTGGTTAACTATTTCCATGGCCCTGCCTACAAAGACTGTAGGCTGACTCCAGCTTATTGAAACTGCTGAGCTGTTTTAACAAGAAAGAGACATTTTGATCACATCTCACCAGTCCTACGATCTCTGCATTCACTTCCTGTTAATTTAAGAAATTATTATAAGATTTTATCTTTTGCCTGCTAAAACCTGGCGGGCCTTGCTCCACAGTACATCACTGACATGACTATCATTATAAAGCCATCAGGATTCTAAGATTATCTGATATAGGCTCTCTAGTTTTCCCAAGGGTTAAACCAGAAACTCACAAAGTTGCTTTTAGGTTTTATGCTTCTAGCTGCTAGACTTCTCTGACATTAAATATGCTAATTTAAAATTGCACAAAAAGGTTTCCCTTTCCCATTCATCAAACGGCCCTGTTTTTATGATTGTTTTAAATTGCTTTTTATTTGTTAGCATACTAAGACAGCATGTTTGTACACGTTTAATGTTATTTGATGTTTTTGTAAAGCAAATATAACCTCTCTTGGATTAAAATGCACATCTACACAAACTAGTGCAATCAAATACCAGTCCTGCCATAATTTTTTTCTTTACAAAGTTTAGTTCCCGGTTGGAAATGCAATTATATGTTCATTATAGAGGTCATAGGTGATATTGTATTGGACTACATTATATAGAAAGGTGTTTCTATTTGTTGTCCTCCGATTTACATACACGAGGGGGGCGGAATACCTCACAGTATAATGAAGTCCAGTACAACACCATTACTTACTGTGCGAACACATATAATTGACTTGACCTCTAGGACAGTCTAAACCCCCCCCCCCAAAACATTATAGGCATTAAAATATTAGACTTTATATCAGTTGTATTGGATTGCATTAGACTGTACAGGTGAAGCTAATAGAGAGGATACTGAGGGTATAAATCAAGTCTGCTTGCTTGCTTGACTGTCCTGATGTAATGTTAGTGGCAAACTGCGTCAGTAGAGGGGCAGAGCTCAGGAAAGCAGCTGAAGGGCATACTGTACATTTTAGTTTACTCCTACATGTGTGAGGACCACGGTGAAGTTGCAACTGATGAGAAATACCAGAGAGAGTTTCAGATCCTTGTGCTTTAATATTTCAATATTTACCTGGTTGGTTACAGATGTTCTTACTAGGAACTATTTCATATGTTTTAACAATGCATTTGACTGGTAAATACTGTACCTTGTGATGATGAGAGGAAGGACTACTGAAATATCTCATGTTCTTCTCTTGCAAGCAAATCTTTAGTTGTGGCATGAAATAGAGGACTAGTGATTCCTGCTAATTCAAAGAAACAAGGCTTTATATCCCAACCTTGACTTCCCTGTCTCAAACAATCATTTCTGACAGACATTTTTTTTGTTTGTGGTGTTTTCATGAAAGCTTGAAAATGTAATGGAAACATGAATCAAATGTGTTATACTGCAAAACGAGGACTGTCAGGGACTGTTTTTAGCAGTGGTAAGACCACTAGAAATGCAACTTGAGGTAACAAGCAAGCAAAGGGGAAATATTTAATAGTTTAATTTGATGCTTATTTTCAGTAGGATTATGACTCTCAAGCAAAGGTCTTTCCAAGTTGTTTGCAATGCTGGCAAATGAAGTCATCTTGAACAGTGGGAGGGATTGAAATGCACAAGTCTGAGGTTTTTGTGAACCCACATTGTTCAAGAATATACTGTAAATTATTCCTCAAGTATTGCACAAAATTTCACAAATTGACAGAAATGTACAAATAAACTGCAGGCATTCTCTAATACATTGTCTGTATATTTGACATTAAAACATTACCTTCAAATAGTGGAAGACACAAATAAAATAACCTACTAAAACCATGAAAGCATGATTGTGTGGATAAATTACAAGTAAAAACATAATTATTCTTGGCACATAATCATCTATATTATTGCCAAACTACAGATTCAGTAGAGACTGACTAAAGTATGAATGCAGCAGCAAATACAACAAAAAGCACTCAGATGCAACTTCCTTCTGTGACAATGCACCTTTTGTCTCCTATTCAAACCAGTTGTTCCCGCTGAGTGCGATAACTCATTTCATGACAAATATTATTTACTATTAGATGTCAATGTTGCCCCATCTTTTATTTTCCTATTTTTCTCCTGTAAGGATATTGTTCCCTGCTGTCCCCATGGCCCTGTTACTCTGCACCGAGCCTAACAGAGCGTTCGTCCTTTTGTCAGTGCCTGTCACCTGTTCTCTTTTGCTCTCTCGCTCGCTCTCTCTCTCTCTCTCTCTCTCTCCCTCCTCATATTTCTCTTCTCGAGCTGACAATTGAAGTCCAGGGGGAGAATCACATGTTTGCTTCAGGGAGAGGTGTAAAAAGGGGAGTGGAGAGTAAGGAGCAGGTCTGGCAAAGAGACTCTCCGCATCTCAATGCATGTCTTTTGGTTCTCTTCTGATTAACTTTGTCTGTTTGATCTCTGGAGTTTTCTTTTCCGTTCCTATCCTCTGATGTGAAAAAAGATGGTGCACTATAAGCCAGGAAGCATTACTAGATAAAAGGCACTGTGTCCTCTATGTATGCTTTGTGAACATTCATCTTCTTCATGACAAGGCTCACAGTCTGCTTTCTGGCTTCCATATGCTGCGGTAGTGAAATATTGTAAATATGATTTAGAATAAAGAATAGATAGGGTTCTGATTTAATTGAACTAACCAACTTAAAATGATAAATATGTTATTTACAGGAACTTTAACATTCACATTTAATCTCTCGAGTGGTGAAAACTGATTGGAAGTAAAGATGGCTTCATGTTGTCACAGCAGTCAACTAATCTATAGAGTAAATCAGTGAAGACTTAGACAAGCAGCAACGTGTGATCAATGCAGCCAGATAACTGGTGGCAGTGGATATATGAGGCAACTAATATGACAGGGTGGAGGTGAAACGATTTTGCTAGCTTGACATCAAGCCCAGACCACATCTGATAACTAACTTCAGGCATTTTTCCAATGTGATTGCTCCACTGAGATCTTCATTATCTGTCCCTGGTGAGTTACATTTTGACCCCCATTTTAAGCAAATAAAATGTTATATGTGGGAAAAATGTCCCACTGATAACTTGATTTTTCTTTATTACAGACAATTCCATGTATTTATCATTACAGATCTCAAAAACATTTTCTTTTGTTTGCTATTCACATTCACTGCACACAAAAGGAAATTACTTATCAGAATACAAAGGAAACAACTTGTTTGAGCACCATTTCTTTGGTGTATTTTTAAGTTTATAAATGCAAAGGATTGCACATAGTGCATGAGTTTTGGCAATTATAAAGGTATCCTCAATCAAGTATTAAAAAGCACCTCAGAGGGGAAATATGACGAAATATACACCTCAGTGTCCTACAGGTGCATTTTTCTTGTTCATGTAATGTGCTGTTTTTCCTAAAACATCTCAAAACAAGCATTAAGCTTGTATGCTTACATAAAGCATACAAAAAGCTTTGCTTTGCAATTATTCTGCTGCCCTGCTCTCAAACCTATCATTTGACAGTTTCAAGTATTTACGAGTATTTAAACTGTCCAAAATTCAAACCACTGAATTAATCAACAAATGGAGACATGCTTGGATTCATTTCTTGTAAAACTGCCACATCTAACTGGAGATGAAGATTTTTGATCATTGTAATTAGGTGCCTGTGTCAGACAGGATCCCGTATATTTATCTTAAAACTGATACTGACATTGTCTATGTGTGTTTAAGGCTTAGCTGGTTGACCTTTCAAGTGCACCAACCTTATACGAGGCACTAATTTAGAATCCTATTAGTTTCTGAGATCTGGCTAATTAATAGCTCCTTAAATACTAAGATTTAAGTCTTTGGTGGAACACTAAGGCACTCAGCAGCCATCATGGAGGCCAATGTCAGCTCAGGGAGAGAAAAGTCAAGCTATTATAACCCTAAACAATGCAAGACTGCATTATAGTAAAACTACCAAAAACTTTTAAATATCTTTGCTTACTTAAAATTGCACCCAGTGTCACTATATCACAAGTTTTAGGTTTTTGAGGAGGTATTTTACACTTTGATCTGAGTTTACTGCTCACCACCAAACCTCATCAGATCCAGAAAATCTAAATTGTGATCAAAGAAACAGGAAGTGTGAGTGAACCCTGTCGTGTATTCCAATGTTCAAAAGGTCTGTAAATGTAAATGAGAGGCAGTGAACCTGTAGATGATGTCACAGATAAGGATTTGATCTAGGTTACACCCGCAAGATGAATGTTGAGATGTCTGTGCCCGCTTGGTGCTGAATAAATCACCCGCGATCACCACACAATGCATGGTTCTTACAGCTCTGTTGGACTCGCACCTGACTCGCTGTGGTGTTACAACGGTAGCCTCACAACATCAAGGTGGCTGCAGTTTTTAGAGCGAGGAGCTGCAATTGCAGTCCACCAAGACACAGCTCAAGACATCCATGCTGCAGTGGCTTCCCCCCTAAGCTGTCTGGTACTTAATATACGCATACATACTTAGAACAGACGTATAATACACACAAAGCTGGATAAATGGAACAAAGTTCTCATGGCTCAGCTTTTTCTAAAAAAACCTACAGACTCCTCTCCCCTCAAAACAATGCTCTATTGTTACGAGGGTCTACTCAGTGGCTGTCAGGCCTACCTATCCAAATCTCCTTCTGTAACAAAAGAGTGTGTATGTGTGTGTGTGCAGGTGTGGGAACAAAAGAGCTGGCAGGATGTAGACGTACAATGTAGAGCTCACAGTTGATGTAAAGGGTCAGCCCAATCCTCGCTCCCCTCGTGGCCGACCAGCTCTTGCCGTCTTTTGAGGATTCCTTTGTTCGCTTTTAGGTTATTGCTCAGATCATCAGCAGTGCAACAACAAAACAGACGGCTCACAGCTGTCAACAGAAGGCAAGGCTATCTGTTGTCCTTCACCAGTGCACTTCCCTTCTCTCCCATTCTTTCCTAATCACATGACACATGGCCTCACACATGAAAAAACTGTGGCTGTGGTTGAAAGCATTTTTGAAAAAGCTCGTCATGTCCTTAACTAAATAAAGTGACCCAGCCATATCTTAAGTGGCAGCCATGGGAAAAGCTTGTCAATTTCTCAGAGACGAAAAGAAATTGTCTCAGTGCTTCCTCGCCTTTCTCCTGTAGCCTTGGAAACACAGAACCCATCTTTGTGTCCCACAATTCCCTGCAACAATAGATGACTCATGGTGCTGGTGTCCTCAAATGACTTCTTTCTTTCAGCCCAGTGGTTTTTAATATTAATATTTGGGCATACATGTGTTTTAGAAAAATTATATTGAAACACCACATGCAGTTGTTTTAATCCACTCTTTTACTCATCTCTTGTGTAATTGCCCTCGACATTGTGAACACGTTATTGAACTTGGATCAATAGGTTTCATTCTGAGGTTTCTTGGTTCAGAGGTTTATTTCCTGCCTTTTCTGTGGCACCAGTATTGTTGCCAAGCGTCCTGCTTGCTAGCACTCAGAAAGAGTATATTTTCAACATCCCAATACTGTCAGAGGCTGATCAACACAGCACAGGCTGGCGTATTAGTTCTGTATTAGTAGTGATCCAAACAGAAGAAGTTGAGAGCGATAACAATAGTGATTACAAGCATGACAGTAACACAAGGGCAAGTTTTTCACAAAAATGTCCCTTATTCATAACACGTCTAGACAGTATAGACTAGCCCTCGTCTTTTCACAGTTTTTTTATGACAAAACTTGAAAAGAAAATATTATATGTAATAATTTGGCATTTTGTGAAATAAGCTTATTAATTTTCTTAACAAGAGTTAGATGAGAACATCATACTGTGATGTCTGCACAGTAAATACAAAGTTACAGCTCACAGTTGGTTAGCTTAGCTTAGCATAATGACTGGAAACTAGGGGGAAACACCATTTTTAAAGCAATACGCTGTGGTTTTCAGGTGGAATATGTGCTGAACTAATTCTTGGCAGGGTGCAGTGACATTGTTGAGTCTTGTCGTCACTGAATGGGTTGTCAGGCAACCAGCAATGACTCCAGGAATTCACTGCACCCAGCCAAGAATTACTCTGGCACATAACCCCCGTGAAACCACAGAATGTTGTCTTCACACACTGTGTTTTTCATGCAGATTGAACAAATGAGATATAAGCTTTAGAGAAGCTTGTTTTTGTTACCTTTAGAGAGAGTCAGGCTAGCTGTTTCTCCCTATTTCCTGTCTTTATGCTCTACTATGCTAAGCTAACCGTCTCCTGGGTGTAGCTGTGCACAGACATGAAATTGGTATCAATCTAACTCTTGTCAATGTTCACACAAATGCCTGGATTACTTTTTCAGATATTTTCAAGGAGTTGTTTGGAAATTATATTGCCAGCTAAGAATATTTTGCCTTACAATTTTTACTTAAAGTAAATAAATAACTTTAAAACAAACTTAACTTAAAAATATAACTTTAAAAAATGCAATGGCTTTAACTGGATAACCTACTGTATAAATGTAGTATGGCAGACACTTACTAGAATCCTGATCAAAATGCATTTATATTCCTCATACACAGCACTGGAAGATGATGGCTTGCATTTAAGGCTATAAAGAACAAGAAGCGCCTTTTGCACTAACAAGGACATGTGCAAAGAAAAAGGCATATGGAACATTGTCAACATAATGGGCTTATACAGACGTGCGTATTTTCCAACCTTTATGTGTACTTGCTTTACCAGTGTTGCAGTGTTTTGAAACATTTGTGATAAAAATGATAAAAATGTACTCACTGTAGAGGATGGTGCCCTGTGTAGATCTTGTTTTCACTGTCAAATAGAGAATTACAGTGGTGTCCTTGACAGTAGCAGGTAGATTATTACTGGCACCAGGAGGCTCAAGAAGGGATGCAAGAGGCTGCAGCTCCAAGTAAGATGTGCCATCAAATGAGGGGATATATATTGTGGTATCTAGAAACAAAAATTAAATATAAATTGATAAAATTTATTTAAATGGTGTGAGAAAACAACTTTTACACATTTTTACTTGAAAAAGAACACAATTACACTTGTATCTAAATGAAGAATGACCCAGTAAAAGCAATGCCCTGGAGTGCTTTTGTTACTCAACATAACTGCAAGAACTGGCTGGTGTGTGCCTTCGCAGCACTGATAGCTTCCCTGTGAGCAGAGTCAGCAGGGCCCTGTCAGGGCTATGTGCTAGTGTGTTATTTCCCACTGGATGAAAAAAGGGTATGACTTTAAGGAGAGGTGGAGGAGGTACCCTTTCAGGTCATCAACTCCACAAGCCAGTGATGATCTGTTGGCTTTTACACAAAGGACACTGTACACCTGGTGGATAGCTTGCTATTCATGTGCATGACAGTCGATTCAAAATAGGCCACCCCGGCCTCAGCTCAGGGGATACTACCTTCAGAGTCCAGCTCACAAGGAAAGCTGTTTATTCTCAGCTGAGAACTCATAATATACAGTATGTGTAGTCTTTCAAAAACTAGTTTTTGTATAGTAAGAGAAATACGAATATCCTCCTCTCATTACTATTGTGTTAACTTTTTATTTTGGAGCTTTGATGTTAGATCAAATAGATTTTTAAAGCAGACCCTTGAATGATTGACAACATTTAGAACAGACTCGAAAGTAAAAGAAAAGCAACATAAAGAATAATAAATGTTATGGAGATGTAACATATAGTAAGTAGTGGTCTAAAAGTTGGATGTTTCTATGAATGAAAGAAGAAATGATAGAGGTAAACCGAGGTTACATCAATGTCAAAGTTTGCATGCAGTAATAATTTTGAGTAACGTGGTTTTGGATGTTAACATTTGTAAATGTCAAAGCTCAGTGTAGAGGTTTATATATCCAGTTATGTGAAATTAGGTTATTCCAATATGAAATTGGCTACTGAGAGTTTAACATCTGTGTTTGTGTTTTTTTGGCATTTGTGCAGTCTCAAATTTCCACACTGTTAAGTTGTGTTGCAAGATTAAGAAAGGAGTGTGCTTATGTGATAATTTTTATCCCACGTAACCATCTATTGGAAAGTCAAAGAAGAGAGGACTACGTGGCTGCTGCTCTCTTTTGAAATTTACTGTTGGACGTTGGCGTCAGACACTATTGGTGGATTGTGGTGCAGGCAGTTTGTTCATGGCAACAGAGATAACGCAATTCCTGGATATCAGTCATTCATGTCAACAGCCCATCGTGAAAATGGCCTTAATGAGGCTTTGAAAAGGAGCGGAGTTATACAGTAAGTGAAAATATCAGCAAGGTGAATTGCAGAGTTTGACAATATGTACAGCTTAGTGGCCTGGGGGCCAGTAAGACGCAGACTTGGTCCAATTTAATGATCAGTCACAATGACCAACACTCGAGAAGAGTGGTCCTACCATTTCTCAAATGGTCATAATCCTGTTAGCATCGCCTATGTGCTCTGCCACTTTCCGACTCTTGCTATTTTCCTGACCAATCAGAGTGGGTGACTCTCAGAGTAGCACCAAGAAGTATGTGGAGCAGACACGAAAGCCAATACTTTTAATTACAAAGAGAATTTTTTTTTTTCTTTGTTGTGTAAGGAGCTGTTTCCTTGGGCTGAAAATAATGAATCAATTCTGTAATGTTTGTTGGCAATTTCTGAGTAAGGCAGATTGAGCTGGCTCATTTTTAAAGGCACCAGCAATTACAGCAAACACACATTAAATGACCACAAAAGGAGCTGGCAGCACCTAGCCCGAGTGTTGGCAAAGCAGGAAGCTGACAACCCCTCATCACGTCCCATTAATGTCACACAAAAAACCCCAGAAAGGCTCACCACCCTAAAAAAGCCTTTTTTTGTTTACTTATAAATAAAAAAAGAAATAAGTGTGTGTGTGTTCTCCTTATTACATTTTCAAGAAAAAATCTTCCTGGGGGCAATTTATGTTTTATCATGTCATTTTCATTCAAATTACACACATCAAAATTGAATCACAGTCAACATTATCATTTTGCTATTGAATATTTTTATAAATGCAAATAAAACTTTATTTCTATTGTTCAAAACTAATTTTAGTTAGTGAAGAAGAAGAAGAAGAAGAAGAAGGTTAGTGGGGACAAATTACATTGTAGAAGGTAGAAGAATTTAGAAGCAACTAATTTGAGAAAGCCAGGTTTTAAAGTAATTTACACCAAAACAAAAAAAGAAAACACTAATTGAAAAAGAAAATGATGTCGTGGTTAGGTAAAAGTTGTTGTAAAAGCCATAAATTTGACAAAACTGTGCTCTTAACTTTGATTTTATTATTCCTCTGGCCAACATCCTATATCACAGCTTCAAATATACGGGAAGTAAGAACATAAAGTAATGAGCCGTAGAAGGAGGTCATGATCAATACAGACTAAGTCTGAATCATTTCCTGCCTCACTGGTTTTGTCTTTTTTGCAGACTTCCTTACCTTGCAGCCATTTTCTCCGTAACAAATTTTTGTGATCACTTAGCTTTAAATTGAATGCTTACATACTCAACAGAATGTCTTCGACCTACTGTGTCTTTTTATCTTTTAACAGTTTATCATAGCTCAAAACTCCAACATGCCCAGATAAACTGCCTTTATCTTGACAAAACCTTTCTTGTGTTTAGCTACTAGATATAAAATACACACTTTACTTAGGCACAAGTAGGAGTAGCACAATGTAAAACAACTCTGTTACTTTGAGTCCAACCATCCAAATTTTATTTTAACTGCTATAATCAATATATTTACTTGTTTCAAAGGTCAATGTGAAAACAATGTGAAAGGGGTCGTGTAATGATGACCCTACAGAGATCTATCACCTGGATCTGCAGCTTTTGCCGGCTTAAATGAGCTTTATAGAATTTCAGCTCATTGTTACTGTATATTGTATGTTACCTTCCCTCATAACAATGTTCATCTGCCCATGATAAACAAACAAATAAACAAATATAATATGCACCTTTGTAATACTGTGACAGTTGTACATGTTTTTCCCAATCTGATCTAAGTCTAGATGGTGTTGCGAGGCAAATTGTTCCATATAAAAAAAACGTGACTATGTTTCTCAGAGAGTGCTTATAAGTCTATGTTCTTTGATGATCTATTTTAGGCTACATTTAGAATGTATTACTAACATTAATTACATTAGTAACAGATTAGACAATGATATAAGAGGCTGCACAGAGACTCATGTGAATCCTGATATTTCTCTTAGAAACATACTGTAGGACATGTCATCTAGGACACAAACAAGTACACATCATTAGTTACAGGCTCGGATGACATGTCTATAATTAACTGAGAGCAGGGGTGACATGCTTTATTCTTCTCGTGTCTATTCTTAATTCAACAAGATGTGAGGACAAGGTTGTCACCCAGCAAAGCTGCCGTGGCAATACACATGCACAGCCTTTGTCAGCATGTAAACAGCCTCTGGACTCTGTCTGCAGGCTATCAGAACTACTGTTGCAAAGCATATCACTGGATGAGTGCTCATATGAGATTGCACTCTGTTAAACCTGAGAGACTGAACTGCTTTTGAGGAGGAGCAATTTCGCAAACTCAGCAGAAATGACTTATAATAACTATAATAACTACTTAAGTTTATGAGTATGACAACTTGAGGTATAAGCAGGAACTTACTTTATGGTCATGGAAGGCAAAGGCTGAGGGTAAATCCCATTACTTTAAAAAAAATGATTAATTAGAGAAAAAATTAAATGACAATTGTGAGAATGTATTATCAAACCAAGCATAAAATCTGATTCCTTTTACATGTATGGTGGTGGGAATGTTCTGTATATAATGTGTTATTATGCATTATTACATCACAGAAGTTATAATTCATCTTTGGGTTATCAGGGGTTCATTTCCAGTTAGTAAGGATAGCATTAATCTCGCACATTGTCACATAGGCCATATGTCCATGCAAATGGTTAATGTGCTCCAGTCACATGTGATGATTTTCTGAGGCACACTAGTAATTACCCTTCTCTAAACCTGAAAGCTACAATAGAGAATTAAATGAATCAACAAATGAGTGAATGAAACAATGAATGATTCATATTCCTTATTATTTACTAGCTGTTTAGAAGTTGGCCAGAGCGTCTTTAATAATTGGCTCAGCAAAACTGCATCTCTGTCATGGAAGCTGAGGGGGGCACAGCTTTCCTCAATGTAGCTGTCTCCCTCGGGAAAAACAAATGTGAGTGAAGTCTTAAAAATAACATCATTTTTGTTACAGTGCCTGGAGAGACAAATAACATTTCAGGAGATTACTTAAACACCTGTTTTGTATATTTAGAACACATGGCAGAGGTGTCAAACAAGGGTGTTAGGTGCTCAAGCCATGTTAATGACATTATCATTCAGTCAGTTTCCTATGTATTTAGTACATACAAGATTATGCTATCAGCCTAAATCATGTTCAGAGGTTGTGAAGGTAGATGATCAATCCAGTGTTTATTATTGAAATTCTTTGTAATGCTAATAAGAATTTCCATTGCTTAAAATATACAAACAACAAATGTGCTGGGCTACTGTTATCCTAAGCTCCTTGTTTAAAACCCATAACTGAAATGGGTTTGTTGGCACAATGCTCTATGAGTTGCAAAAACAAAGAGAAGTGTGTTATACCAGCTAGGGGGGTCCAGGGCCATTTCAATTAAACCTGTACCCCTTAGTTAGAAATGATGTTCTTTGGCCTTGAAAGCAATGCTTTGTTACTACTGCAGGTAGAAGTTACCTAGACACGCTAACGATTGCAGCTAAGATTTGAGCAAATAAACAGTTCAAACCATTCCTCACACCTTAGCTCGTGTTTTTGGATTTGAAAAAAGGCACAAAAAAAACAAAACACCACCCTCCAAACTCTTAAATGTCAAGTATTGCACATGCACACAGCTCCAGCATGTGGAAAAGTGCAAAGCTTGAAAGGCATGCTGTGCCTAGTTATGAAATGGTCAATTTGAAATAATTTGCATTCCAATCATAGTTACCTGTACGTAAATCCTCCTACATAGCAAGAGACAGGTAAAAAAAATACACAAACCATAGTTGATGTAACACATGTAATTATATATCAACATAATTAATCTATGTTAGTCATCATATACTGGTGCAGGGGGAGTGAACATGGCTAATGTAACCAAACATCTGAAAGATCTCAGATGTCTCAGTTTTGAGCAGCTTGGCTTGCCTTATCAAGCACACAAGCAATTAATTCCCAACTCTCGTTCTAATGCTGTCACTGACAGAGCGACGACAATAGCAAAACACAAGATGCTGTTTTCTAAACTGTCAGGGCTTATCATGCATGGCAAGAGAGGCAGAATGGGACGTCAGTAGCTACATCATAAGTGCACTGACAAGAAATCTGCCAAGGAGATTCTCCTTAGTATGTGTGTCTAGTACTGCTGTCTCCTTAATATTAGCATCAGAGTGGTTGGTACAAAAATATTTTGGTGGGGACAGGGTGGAGAGCTTTAGCTGAATGTTGAGCATGTGCTGCAAGGTCATACTCTCATTCTCAATATGCGTTTGAGGTTGAACATGGACACACAGCGATGGTTCAAGCTGCTTATATGGATCTTTCATTTCATTAATCATATCCTGAATAATTCACATCACTCAAAATTCCTATTGCAGCTGACTCTTTTCTCCCTCATAGTGAAACCTATTAGCCAAAGAGGCTCAGCATATATTAACCAACATAATTTGTTGGCTGGCTCTTGATGATAGCACTGTGGAGGTCACAGTACAGTAGATTTTTAAGCTTTGTACTGCTTGTGTGTGTGTCATATATTGTGTGTGTGTGTGTGTGTGTATATATATATATATATATATATATATATACACACTGTCAGCTAAAACTTAAAACATTTCCAAGCCTACCTTTTTCACAAAAAGTTCCAGTAAAATGAAGCGGGCAGTGACAGGAAGGCAGAGCTCCACCAGGCAGCTGCAGCTGATGACATGTTCCTCCGTTGCGGCAAAGACCGTCACGGCAAACTTGAAGTTCATGCAGAGGATGTTTCTGTGTTTGTGTGGGAGCTGCCATTGTTGTTGTGTTCACTGTGCCAGAGGTGGTTGATTGAGTTGTCGAACTTGTTGTGGAGACTTCAATGGCATAAAAAGTATATCTGTAAAATTGGACAAAAGTCTGAGTAGTTTAATCCAATTTAACATTATATTTGTGTGCTTTTAAGGCTAAATATATTAACTAGATTCTTGTGCAGCAAATTTTACCCATTAACTGAGAGGTAAATGTAAAGTGTAGTCATTTACCAACTCAAGTGCTATTTATCACAATAAGGGGTCAGATTTTTCCCACTGAATCAGAAAAAGCTAAATGTGACAACTGCTGCTTGTTTTATAAATGATCTAACTATCAAAATATTAACACACACACAAAATTACACATTAACACATTTGTTAATGTGTTGGGGTTAATTTTTCTTGTGTGAGTTTTTGTGCATAAGCCCAGGAAAACTAAATGTTTTACTGACAAAAAAACCCACACATTTTAGATGAAAATGAGATCAAAAGAAAAGATCACAATGAGGTCATTGATTTGTTCAGAATTCAGAAACTTTACCTGCATTGGTCTACGTTGCTACCGGCGATGGCATCAGATGTGTAAAAGCTCTTCACTTTATTAATTTCAATTATTTCAATGCAGCCAGTATAGTTGTAGAAAGGTTTTGCTCTCTAAAAAAGAAAACATTTTTAGCAGTTCTTTTATAGTTTTTTATTATAATGCAAGTTTAGGAATACTTTATGTAACATTCATGCAACTTTTAAGCACGTATGTCTTTTAGAATCTCAAGACTTCAGTCCTTATTTGAGAAACAACAAGGTACAGAGAGGTCTTACCTGATTGGGCTGATAGTGTTGTGGCAGGCCACCTGTGAAGACGTGGTTTATTCTTTGCATCAGGTGTCCCAACCAGTAATTACTTGCTGTACTTTTGATTTTCTCATGACCAGAAAGAGTTAGCTCTGCTTCACAAGGAGTCATGTGTTGCCTACAAAAGAGTATGAACGCTTCATGTCAAATGCATAACAAAGCACAGGTACACTAGTTGTTCTAAATTAAATGTTTTCACTATGCCATTTGGTGTTAAGAGAAGATGTGTGTTGTACCAAGGGGTCTTTCAGTTTTCATGTTCACATAAGCACATACGTGTCTTTGTTCTCTTGCTTTAGAGACTTGTAACAATCACAAAAAAACCTCAGAATTGTCCATGCACACAAATTAAAAAAGAGTGAACTTCTGTTTGTGTACAAACAGAAGGATTCCCTTTTCAAGAATGTTTAAGCTGAAATTATGACTTGTTTGACACCACGAATTAGAAAAAAAGTCTTATGCAAAAAGTCTTTTTTCTCTGGCTTAAAAACAAAACATTTTCAGACTATAAGAACAGGACAATTGACCGAGACTGCAGCAATAGAGACCCGAAACTCCATCTTGCAGATAATATGAAATCCTATGTGTGTAGTGACACACAAAGTCAATTTTAATGGTCCACCGAGAGGTAGAGGGGAATACCAAATGCTGAGATTTTAAAACTTTGGTAAATGCGTGTAATTGTTTTGTTTACTCTGCTGATTAATTCATTAATCACAATCCTTTTCTGAGGTGCTACTGCTAAACTTCATTTTGTTTTCTCTAGGTAGCTTATATGCCTTCACAACTATTTTTGTCCCACCCCACAGCCATTCATAGATTTCAAAATCCAATTCTCCACTTTGAAACAACAAGGGACAGCAGATAATTACCTAAGTGCATATTCTGGACTAACCATCTGCAGCTTGAGGGTACTCAGGCCACAGATGCACAGTCTCCTCTGCAGTGTCTCCTGATACCCCTTGTTCCCCGAGTGGAAGTTAGGAGGTCCACGAAGCAATCTAGTCTGATTTGTTAAGCCTGTACTTTGCAGGCTGATGCCTATGCCGGCTAAACATTCGGGGCACTAACTCCGAGCTGCATAAGTCCTTCCTCTAGAGCCAACGTGGAGAAGCGGTTAATTTAGAAGCAGTCTGCCAGAGCGGCCTGGCCAGCAGCCAGAGGGCACTGTGTTCACTGTCCTTGAGAAGTCAGCCCCACTGGGTTTCTATTTAACATATTGAAAAGCGTCTTTGACGGGAAGATATATTAAAAGTCTATAATGAGTTAGGCGGTGACGTTGAGTATGGCCATGGTGTTGTAGCTCTGGGTCAAATCAGACAAAGATGGACGGACTCGGCCATCAGACAATTACAAAGAATTTGCTTTGTGACACCAGGAACCATTTTTCCACACTCCCAACCCTCTAGTTATGACAGCTCTCTTTCTTGCAATGTCTCCAAGGGGTTGCTACAGAACATTATGATTGATTCGCGCTGCTCTTGTATCTCTCTTGCAGAAAGAAAACCAGGGGTGGAGCCTAGAAGCCCCTTAAACCTGATAGGCCTTTCTAGATGCACTTGCATATTTAGGGCAGTGCAGCTTTCTGCCAAGAAACATGAGGCAACCTTCCCAGTCAGCTTTGCTTCGACAGGAAATCATTTGCTCACCTTTGGCACAGCATGGTCATAATTACCTGCAGCACCTCAGCTTTTATCTTTGTTTCATTTCATCCCCTTTCAAATTTCATCTTCAGAAAACTTTTATTAATTTCTTTTTGTGTTTTACAAATTGTCTTTGCCCAAACCGAACTTCTGCAAAAAAATGATGAAATGTCCTATTTTCAATGTAGAATAAAGTCTCTATACTCCTCCTTGAATGCAAAGTAAACTGATTTGATATGAGTTGAACATTAGTCACTTTGTTTCAGCTTCCAGCTCATACATAATAAACTTTGTGTCTTGAAACTGAACCACAATCTTTCTCATGTCAGAATATAATGGAGAGGGCTGGCAGCAAGACTGCACATGAGCTTAGGAACAATATAACTAAAGGGGCTACAGCCTCTCTTTAAATCATTTAAACATTGATTTTGTGCTCGGCTCTTGCTTGTTAATCTTTTCGTAATGAAAAACTGCAAATGAAGACTTTAGAACAGCCAATAAAACATGTTCAGTGATCACTAATGCATTTTAATAGGCACATTCTGACGTTTGTTTTAGTTCTTTAAAATGTAAGCCCATTTGCCCATCCATAATAAAATCTGAATTCTCAGTCTGGTGATTCCTGCCAATTATATCTATTCTCTCGGTTAGTTACAGCCCTTCCCTAAAAAAAACCCTGCCACACTTGAAATGAGTGGATAACTGAGGATCAAGTTAATACCACCTGAGGTGCTAAACACTATTTGAACAAATTTTGTATATTACTAAGTAGCTTATTGTAAATGTGATTTATTCTTCTCAATAGACAATATATTCTTGCCTGAAGCAGAGACATAACACACTGCATCTGGGTTGATGTCTTTGTAATACACCCTGTAAATTAAAAAGCTGTAAAATTATACTGGACCTTATTTACTTCTGATATAACATTGTTTTTTACTCACATTTCAGCAGCATTTCTTATTCTATTAACAAGCTGAGCATGAATTGACCACAACACAGATGTGAACATTTATACTCACAAGACTGACTACAAAAACGAACATACCTGATATTAACAATGTGAACCTTTCCATCATCAACATGAACTAATGTACTGATCCGTGTAACCTCTTCCTCTTCGTTGCAGCAAAAGGCATACTAAAACATTTGAGAGAGAGTGTTGATAAATATATATATATATATTTTTTTTTTTTCATGTTACTGCTCTATGAACTGTATAAATTGACCGTGCAAGAGCTGACTTTCATGGGCAAACATGAGGAAAATTCATATAGTGACTACAAAACTAGCAAATAATCATGCATGGTAGCTTGAGTTCTTACCTGCAGGATTCCATCGAGGATGAAGAGTTTCATGAAAAGGAAATCACTGTTAGCTGGTCCTTGGTCCACATAAAGTATAGTTCCCATGGCCACTTGAGTTTGAAATCTCACTGTAATGCTGTTGAATGCACTGAGGTCAATACCCTCAAACTCCAGATATGAGTTCCCAAAGTAGTGAATGTAGCTTGAATCTAGGAAATAAGAACATATAGAAAGTTGAAATTGGGGGAAAAGGGTAACCAAAGCAAAACAAACTGCAGTTTATGCATCTTTACTGCCAATACTCTATTGATCCCTGAAAAAATTAAACTTTTCACTTGCTTCCTCCACATGGAGGTCAGTGCACAGGGTGAGATACAGAACAGCAACCTCAGGACTATTAAAGATTCAGAGTCTGGCTAAGTACACCTCAGCAGGGCAGATGCTTGTTGCCACTGAAGCTTGAAAATGAACCTTCTGGTTTTGTTACTCTGTGGTGGCACACATAGTATGTTGCTGAATAAAAAGCAAATATGACATCAAATAACCTCAGAAACCTGGATGGACAGCTTATAGCGACTATAGTGCACAGCGCAGGTGATTTAGTGTGGGAAGAAGAGGCAAAAAGCAGATCATTATTATTTTGAAAGTAGAAGAAAAGGCTTTAAGGGTTGGCAGCATCACAGTATTTCATTTTGCGCACTGTACAGGCATACTGTAAATAGTCTTATTGGCCAAAAAGCTGTGAAGCATGCAAATGGCACTATGTTAGGCGAGAGAGGAGTCTTGGCTAAAATGAATATATTCACACAAGTTTATTACATGCCTCATTTTATAGTGGAATAATTTGGCTTATATCATCCATGAGAATGGGCAATTATGGGATATTTCAGTAAAAGTTCCACTGCCCGCAAGCTTATTGGGGGTGGTGACGCAGACAAACTTAAAAGACTGACTCAGACTGCAATTGAAGGCAAGCATTAGGGGTTCTCATGCTCAATATATTTCTCATTTGAACGAAGTAGTGCAATTTGTTGCAGAAAAGTCAAACCAGGAGCCTTTTAAAATGAAAAGCATTCGTGGATGCATCTGTCTCATGCTCTGTCTGTTCTTATCTGAAAAAAACAACAAAAAAATCATTACACTAGAGAAATCAGCAAAGCTCCTTTAAAGTTGTTGCCATGATTAATCGAGCAGCTGCAAGTGAGACCTTTATCAATATTTGTTACATGTCAAGTCCTAATAGGCCAAACCCTCTTTGATCTGACAGCGGGGCTCTCAGGGCATTTGGCAAACAAGCTAACCTAAATACCCACATTCTCTCTGGAGAGCTATATGACCAACACCCCTGAGGAAAATCCCCCGATAAAAAAGTGAGAATTATCAGGAGCAGACCTACTGTGATCTGTGAATTAATGAGGATAAATGCACACAGCAACAATGCTGTGCTGTCTTCTGCTTCACTTCTGACAATGGAGTTTGCCAATGCTGATGATGGAAAATTACCCCTCAGAGACAAAGCTATTCATTAATTTTAAAGCCTTGTTTGGTCTGATGTAGTCTTTGATGCAGTCTGAGGCTGCTGCCAGGAGGCAGTATCAAACCTCATTAGCAGTTAGCTTCAGTCGCTCCTTCAAAGGTCTTCTGTTTTTACCACTACCTTACATTCTCACACCAGATTCTTCATCTACACATCTCAATTAACTAGTCGGGCTAAATCTAAATTGTAAATGTGTACCATTTAATCTGTATCCTATTTTTTTTCACAATGCACTGTAATTTCTTTACTGCTGTTACAATAATGGGAAAAAGAGGGCTAACACAGTGCTGACCAAGGGGTTTGAGACTACTGCACTCTGTTCAAAAGCACTTCTAGTTTCAATAGTCTCAGTGGGACTATTTCTTGACATAAATCTTTCAGATCAGATTTAATTACGGCCAGTCTTAATACATGTCCATAAAAGAGGTGAGAAAATTGATATGAGTCATTTTAAATGTCAACTTAGAAAGGTGGAGCACAATGTTGCAGCACAGACTGTATGCGGGTGTCAGTCAAGTTAAAGCACAAGATATTCACTAGAAAAATATATTTGGAGAAATACGAACTTAAGATCAATTAATATGAGGATAGGCTATGGATGGTGAGATATAATTGATATAGACTTAATGTCCCATTTATTTGTAAGAAGCCAGGACTTAAGTCCTGTTTTGCCCCTGATTTATTGGGTAAGGTAATAGACTGACTGATTGAACTTGTCACAGGACAGAGATAAAATACTGCTGAGGACCATTCTTGGACCCTGGCAATTTCAGAGCCCTGAGAGAAGGCAAAAGGTCATTCTGTATTATAACTACAAAACTGGCAGCAAATGTCTTATATTCAAGTTGTAATGTAAGATTTAGTTGAATATCATAATAGTGTTCAGACATAAGGAGGAACCAAATCCTACATTTAATATGCCCCCCCTAAAAAAATCAGGCATCTAATTTTATCTTTGTTGTCTGGTTTTAAAAATAACTCATGAAATTACTGCACTGACAGTTACTGTACAGGTGCACACAGGCCACAAACTGCAGCTGAAATGAAATGTTATTAATTTTTTTCATCTCATTGAGCGTTTTTCTTATGAATATTCATAACTGTGCACATCATGCAATTGTCATTATGATTCACTAGCAAAGTTGTGTCACTGAATATATCAAAATGGTTATAGGCTCACTAATCAGGCACTGCTAACTCAATCATAAACAAACTATTAAAAAAAAACATGTTAACATAAACTAGTGCTACACAAATGCATGCACGTTAGACTGAAGGTTAACCGGGTGACTGCACCAAGACACGTACTGCATGTATGAAAGGACCCTAACCTCTTACTCATCAAGTTGATTTTGAGCAACTTGAGTAATTTCATTTCTGCTACACGTGGCAGCAAAAGATAACAGCTTCACCTGTGCTGTGGTGATCACTCCAAGGAAAGTCAACCAAATCGCGGCTTAGCTGCCGTAAGCCTCCCTCCACCAGTAGTGTCCTCTCTAGATTCCCCATCAGCTCTCATATTGTAGAGCTAAAATACTGTGAAGCTCAGCATTGCATTGCAACACCCCCCCAGAAGGCAATCATCTCAATCTGTGGAATAATGTTTCTTTTTTTGTTGCTACAAGTTTAGTTTGCTTCTGAACTTAATTGAATGTATTTTTTACATCCAAATTAAGATATATAAAAATCTATAAATAAAAAAAAAAAATCATGACCCTGAACAAAAAAAAAATCATGACTGTGAACAAAATTCACGTTATTTTGTTGTTAACAAAAATGGTATCTTCTACTGTCAGTGTACCATATAACCTAACCCCTCTATGTTTAAATTCCCATTGACTTGGTATATTTCAAAGGTTGTGGAGAAGTCTTAGGTTTAAAGGAGCACTGTCTGAGTCTATTTCAAGCAGCACCAAGGGCACTGCGTGCATTTAGATGGTGACCTAGTTAGATAAACTCATGAGTTTCTGGGTCCTCTTACTTTAAAACTTATTTACTTTGATTATGCACTTATATGTAAAAGAGTAAAGAGATGTTGCGGTGTGTGGATTCTTGGGTTTGTTTTTCTTTACCAGTATCTTGTGTTTATATTTCAAACCGTTCTCTGAACCAGCGCAATATGCACTGGATGAGGGCTGGATCAGGTGCAGCAGGGAGGACTCCATTATGTTTGGCCCACTGTGATTTTCAGAGTGTCACACTGAATTGGTTCAAGCTCGTCTGTGTTCAATAGGTCTGTTTTACAGCTCTGTGAACAGTTTCAAAGGTAGACAGACCTCATCTGTCAAGGAGTAACAATCTGCCCAGTGCTCCCAATTCCTCCTCTCACATAGATGACTGAGTCCAATACCAATAATGTATAACATATTGTCTTCTGTGTCAGCCATTTGAGTGATAAAGGATATAGTGCCAAATATTGACTGGACTTATCACTCTTTGAAATTATTTTTCTGAAAGAGAAGTAGAAAATGCAGTGTAGCCGCCATCACAAAACTAGCTTTAAACAGGGTTGTTTTTTCAACACAGCTGCACAAACTATAACAATCTTTCAATCAAACCTAATATATAATTCCTGCAATGTTCCAAACGCTCTAAAATCACATTTGGAGTATCAGCTCAGCGGGAGTCTCCTCTCATTCGAAACTGGCAAACCCTGTGCAGTAAAAATGTTTGGCGGGAAGGACACAGGAAGGATAGCTTTGTAATTTGTCAAAAAAAAAAAAAATCTCTGGACCACCGTCAGTACAAATTGATTGGTGTGATGGCTTATCAACTTAAATAATTTAGTGTCGCTTTCTTGCACACATAATGTTAATGGAAGTAATAGCATAGTAATGGGATCCCTGACTTGACTGAGAAACGCTAATTTAGTTGATACACTCCCATTCTGCCAGCTGATCTATCGTTAAGGTAACAGGTGTTATTCTTGGTAGTTGTAATCAATCCATCAAAATGATTCAATTTCCAGAACTCATGATCTAAAGTTCTTCCTCATACAAGGAACGTTAAGATTAAAAGTATGTAAAACAATCCTCAACACACAGACAAGTTTAAAAAAAGACCTTAATTTGACCTAATTGTATGAAGCCTTTGAAGTTGTACATGTCTTTGACAATTAGGAATAAACTAAACTGCTTTGAATATGGACTTGCATAAGGACACGGCCGCATATATACACAGTGGTGGAAGAAGTAGCTCCATTACGTTAAAGTAAAATATTCCATTACATCCTGCAGTAATGGAGTTCTGCATTCAACATCATACTTAAAAGTACATAAGAACTATTAATTAATTAATCAACAGGATAAATGACCCCTGTGAGAGTTAGATCATTATATATTGTATCATTACATTGTTATTGCTTATGTAAAAATGGGTAAGCAGAATTTTACTCTTGAAGTTGGTCGAGGCAGAGCTAGTTTATGTACTTCAGATAGAGTTAGTTAAGTTCAGTCCGGTGGTTCCCAGACAAAGGGGTGAGGCCCCCTTGAAAGGGTCACAATAGAACTCTGAAGGGTCATCAAATGATGAAATGACAAAATGAAGGATGAAAAGAAAAACTAAGTTCGGCTGCAGTAAACATGTATTTATTTTTTGTGAAATATTGGATAATTATACCTCTTTGGGCCACAAGCAGTAATTTTGATAAAACCACGTGAGGGAAAATGGCTTTTTGGTGAAACTGCTAACAACTCAGACATCAAAAATGTGATTAGAGCCCCAAAGTAGACACTACTTTTTTGTAAGATGTCAAAAGCCAAAAATGTTAGGAACCACTGGTCTGATCTTTAGTAAAGCATTATGTTCTATAAGTTTATCATGTTTTTAAAAGTAAAATCTTAATCTGATAAGTAATTAGTAATTACAGCTATAGATGCAGCAGATATATGTAGTGTACACTACTTCCTTCTGAAATGAGTAGTGACATAAAATGGATATACTCTACTGCACATCCTTGCCTCTACATGCCTGCACAGTGTGGATTGTACCTGTGAATTGCTCAGCTGTTGGTGCCGGTTTGAGTGTTGGCATCGTCACTCTGGGTGTGGAGCCGGGAGTGATGTTCTTGACTACAGTCGCCAAGGGAACAGAATCCGTAACAGGAGGCAGGCAGCTGACCTTGTTGATGCCATCTACACAGGAAAATGCTTCTGGACATGGATTCAACAGGCAGTCGTCATAGTTGTGTTCACAGTTCCTCCCCTGTGTATGTAAAATAAACAACCTTCAGATATGTGGTGTAATTCAGCGATGAGATGCTAAATGGGACATAATACTTACAGCTTAAATAATAAAGTAGGCATCAAAAAGGGAACAAGACATTATGTAACAAAACTTAAAAATATGTAAAGCGAATTATTATCTGGTTACTGTCAATTCAAATTATGAAAGATATAAAATATGTACACTACCGTTCAAAAGTTTGGGGTCACATTGAAATGTCCTTATTTTTGAAGGAAAAGCACTGTACTTTTCAATGAAGATGACTTTAAACTAGTCTTAACTTTAAAGAAAT
>JAVQJD010001908.1:0-23337 GCA_036023655.1 Nannoperca australis
CATCCAACCTGACGGAACTGGAGAGGATCTGCAAGGAAGAATGGCAGAGGATCCCCAAATCCAGGTGTGAGAAACTTGTTGCATCATTCCCAAGCAGACTCATGGCTGTACTAGCTCAAAAGGGTGCTTCTACTCAATACTAAGCAAAGGGTCTGAATACTTATGACCATGTGATATGTCGGTTTTTCTTTTTTAATAAATTTGCAAAAATTTCAACATTTCTGTTTTTTTCTGTCAAGATGGGGTGCTGAGTGTACATTAATGAGAAATAAAATGAACTTTTTTGATTTTAGCAAATGGCTGCAATAAAACAAAGAGTGAAAATTTTTAAGGGGTCTAAATAATTTCTGTACCCACTGTATGTGTAGATAAAGTAGGTCACAACCAGCGGTCTAAAATGAATCCTATCTTAGGTAAATTTAGTAAATATCTCAATGTCAAGTAATATAAATAATATTCAATTTAAGTTCTTGTAAAAACAAGGGGATATTAGCAAAATGTACTTTAAGTATTAAATGTATAATGTTTGTTAATTTAATTTGTATTTGTATTGAATTATTGATGCATGATAATACACCAGTACTAATGCTGTACTGGTGGAGGTGGAGCTTATTTTATTTATACTGCTGGGTGATTTTGCCTGTAATATTGCATTTTCAAGGATGATCATATGTTTTCAATTTAAAATATTAATCTACAAACTAATTATAAATGTTATGAAATGAAATGAATTTAAGAAATTAAAAGTAAATAAGTATCTTGATAGAGCCAACATTTGACTATCGTTTTTGTTCAATTTAGTATTTGAATTAAAGAACTTCTGCTAATGATGAGAAATAATTGTACATTTCTTATTCTTTTTCTTATTCTTTTTTTTTGTGACGAAAGAAATTTCGTCACAAAAAAAAAAGATCCATTTCAACTCAACTTCATTATGTTGAACTATATATGTTGAATCGTACACTTTCATGAATACAAATGCCATATGTTCAGTACATGAATTGTAAAGAAGTGACCAGAAATTATACAGTTCAGAAATGGAAAATTGAAAAGGAAAAGAGAACCTCTATTTTTCAATAGTATGATGTATATTATCATAACATGAAATCATGAAATACAAAGTTAAATTTACTTAATTCAGAACCTGGTAACACAAATACATCTGCCATCCCATGGACATGCATAGCATGTGTAGAATCTGATCCTGATGGAGACGCAAATTTACATCAACTGCCTCATGATGTGACAGAACACACACACACACACAGTCTGGAACCTATATTTTTGTGTGTGTGTGTGTGTGTGTGTGTGTGTGTGTGTGTGTGTGTTAATCCACCACACAATTAGGTAAAGGAGTACATGAAGATCGATGTGCTTTGACAGAGTAAGAAAAGTAGACAGAGAACTCCTGATCCCTCCATCGACTGGAGAGAGAGAGAGAGAGAGAGAGAGAGAGAGAGAGAGAGAGAGAGAGAGAGATTGTATAGGATTTCATTTAAATATTTAGAGTGTTCAAATAGTCCTTTCTGTACATCTTCATGTTAAGGACTATCTGGGCAAGGAAAGGAGAGGAAAGTAAACTTAACGAAGCATAAGGAAATTAAAAGGAAAGGTAAGGTTAGGAAAGGAAAATCAAAGGACAAGAAAAGACTGTAAAGGAAACAGAACACGAAAGGAAATAGGGAATGTTGAAATGAAAATAAACAGGGAAGAAAAGAAGGTGATGGGTAAAGAAAGAAATGAATTCAAATCAAAGAAAGCTGTAGGAAAGCAGCAGGAGCTGTATGGCAGGCTCACAGCTATTATTCAAAGACCATAACAACATCAAATTTGCCTTTTGTCATGTCAGCAGATTTAGCAGATATTGGTAATTGCCTGCTGGTGTGTGTGTGTGCGTGTGTGTGTGTGTGTGTGTGTGTGTGTGTGTGTGTGAAAGAGAGAGAGAGAGAGAGAGAAATACACATAAATGTTAAATATATTTGGTGACCTTGGAGCCGTTAGCTTCCACCCTTTTCATGCTGTATTTCAACTTAAAATTACAGCTGAAAGTACACACCCTGCATGTGTGCATGTGTGAGGGAATGTGGTCAGCCTGCTAGCTGCTAATGGTTGGGTGAATAGTATATAGATTATATAGATTCTGTCTATGGTTCTGTTCTCTGAATCCTGTTCTTATCAAATCATTTGAGTAGAACCACAAACGGTGGCCTCTAGCTCTACAGCAGTAAACTGCCAGGAAAGGGGTGTTTTGGTCCTGGTGTGGGTGTGTTTTAAAAATGTCCCCGTTCTCATACAAATCAATGATTGAAGCCTATTTTCTTGGGGAATTATTTACATGACGGGCAAATGCGGATTTTGATTTGATTTGAAAGCTACGCAAGCAAGTATACGTGTTGTGGATTTTTAGGTGGGTTGTACCAATGCTATTAACCAAAGCACCTGCCTGTCGTCGCAGCCCCGGAATGTAGCTTCTTTTAAAAACGCTTTGCTCTTTTGGGGAATTTCAAATGGTGCTCAGATAATTCAGTGTGGACCAAAGTAATGAACTGACCAACACTGGATCCATACCACGAATGTTGCTAAAACGTATCTCACAAGAAGTATCCAACAAATACATATTAAAATGACCTTAAGTATAAGTCTGGTGTTATTCTAGACTTTCTTTATGTCAACAAATCCAATAAAAAGACCAAAAGCATCAATGTGTTAGTCCGTCTTTTAATTCCTTACTTCCTTAACTTGTCTGTGGCCCACTGGTTGCTACTAAAGATGTAAATCTTTGAAAACGGTTAACATATATTTTGTTTAAGCTTTAAAAATAGTTCAGTAATTTCCTATAACAGCTGGCCACCGTAGTTTTTAACAAACATTTGCTGGGAACTATTTTCAGCAGCAGGTGAATCCACATTTGGTGTTGTAATAAGGATTATGGGCAGCAGAACGGTGTGTGTGGGATGGGATCATAATAAACTACAGTGTTTGTGATCATGATAATAAAGAGACATGTCACCCAGTGCAACAGTGTCACTCACTGATGTGTTAATAGTTTTTGGACAACAATGGACCTCTATGGCAAAGAGGAATAAGATATATCAAGCTTTGGATACACACAATACTTGATAGCCACAGTCTCTACTTTGTTACTTCCCACCCCTGTAGGAGGATCAGCGTAATACTGTCCCTTTCTGACGGACTTCCTAATCACCAGCACCATCACAGTCAGCATGACCCCCTACAGAGAGATCAGCATTATCATTATCATCTTAACATAAACATCATCATCAGCAACTTAATCTTATCACTGCCATCATTGCTGCATCATTGTCATCAACATCACAAAAACATCAGCAATAGCAGCAATAGACTGTTTAACAGCTATAATGCACTAAACCCCTGTGTGTGTGTGTGTGTGTGTGTGTGTGTGTGTGTGTGTGTGAGAGAGAGAAAGAGAGGGTGAGAGAAAGAGAGATAATATCCCTGTGCTCTATGGCTAACCCAGGTGAGGCCACAGATGGAATGTTAAACAGTTTTCAGATCGATGTCAGTGAACGCAACTCAACTGCGCCATTTGTTCAGCCGTGAGAGATGTCAATACAACCATGAGGGTCATCCATCTCTGTGATTTCCCCCAGTGTGTGTGTGTGTGTGTGTATGTCTCAGCTCACTCAGAATTCTCACTCCATAGATATCACTCTGTCTCGCTTTCTCACCCACTCTCTCTCTCTCTCTGTTATGGATCTGCGCCTGCACACACACACACACACACACACACACACACACACACACACACACACACATACACAAACACCAAGGCATAAACACACCATATCCCTTAAATCACATTAAAACTACTATGCTCTGTCTCTAAGAACATTTCCAATTATGGCTTTAAGTGCTCTTCCATCACTGAATGTTAAGTATCGAGTGTCACCCGACAATCTGTGTGCACCCTACTGCAGGGTGTGTGCATGCCTTTGTGTAAAGAGGGATTACTCAAACTCTGTGAAACTGTCTGTGCATTGATCGATTATGGAACACAGGAATTCAATTGGAAGCATGCTTCAGAGCTCTGAGTTCCTTGAAATAATATCAAGAAATGATGAGATGCCGCATTGATTTTTTTTTTCTCTTCACAGGGAAGTCATAGGTCAGACTGAGCTTCAAAACAGCACCCTGAAGCTGATGGGGTGATGCTGAGCCAACACAACAGAGGACTTTCACTAGAGAGGTAGTTCAACACAATATTCTGATACTGCACGATGTGCACTGCACAGATGCAAACATGTGTGCATTAATATTAGTTATTTTTTCATTAACTGGTCATCTCACACAATTTGTCTCCCATGCCCATTGTGGTTAACCTCTTAAACATCCATACATTTAAATGGTAAATGGACTTCACTTATATAGTGAATATATATGTATATATATATATATATATGTATGTATATATATGTATATATATAGTCTCATTCACACACTGATCACAGAGCTGCTATGCAAGGTGCCGCCCTCCATCAGGAGCAACTTAGGCTTCAGTTGGCCAAAGTCTCATTTGGCTTTTTGTGCTCTGGGGATCAACATGTGGAATTCCTTACTTACAGAACTCAAACTGGAACCTGACTGTGATCACTTGAAAATCGAACTGGAACAGTTTTTAAAGAGGGATCAGTTATGTAGTAATGAATGATCTGGTGCTTCTTGTGTTATAGTGCATTTTTGTAATAGTTGGTGTCCTGTGTTGTTCTGTCTGTCTTCTCTCGTTGAGTTCTGGCTTTTGTGCTTTAATGTATGTAGCTGTTATTGAGTCTGTATTTTGTGTATTTGCTATTGCATTTATTTTAAAGGACCAACTAGGGCTTTAACTTATCATTAGCTTAGGCTATAAATGCTGTGGGGTGTGGCATTTGCAGAGAGAACCAACTCTTTATTCCGAACAGGCTTATAGTAGACACAGGCTTGTATTCTTAATTTGAATGAATTTCAAAACGTTCCCTTACTGGTGTGCTTTTGAAGTAAAAAGCCAAAGGAATTGTTGATGTTCATTTATGGCAGCTTAAAATGATTGGGAAAAATGTCAGAAATGGATGGATGAAACAGAAGCAGAGTGGTGAATATGAGCTGACTCTGTTGTTGTACTGATGGAATTAGTGCTGTGGAAATGAACATTATCCTACATTTACCAGAATCAGATTTGAGATGCAGTGAAGGGCAAAGCTTGGCTGATGTTGCACTGCTGTTATTTTTCCCTCATGGTCTAATGTGGTGTGACCTGGCAGGATATGGAAAATGATGAGTTGTAGTTAGAGACCATCTCATAAGTGCATACAAAATAGATTTCTGTCAAATCTGTCAATACAATTTTTGTCATATATACTTTGTTTTCACTGAATTTCCAACATACGTTGGAGTTTTTATTTTTTGGCTAACAATGGGAAAAACAGGTTATGCAGGTTAACTGACATGTCTTTTCCTAAGCTAGAACTGTGTGTTTTGAAGAATAAATCAGGCTTTACTACTCCCAAACAGTGTCAAAGTAAGCTATATAAGTGTAACCTCAATAGATGTATGTGTATTCTCAGCACAATATCTTGCAGCCAGTTTTTATCAAAATACCACTGTACACTGCCATATCTGAATAAAACTTCTTCTCACCTTTGCACCATGCACACTGCGCTGAGTGTGAAAATACAACAAGAAAGAAAATCAAGAAAATGCCAACATCATCAGGACGTACTTGCACTAAACTTGCCGTAACTAGGCCAGAGCTTCTTTTGTTTTTGCTCAGTAGAGTGAGCAGTGAGTAGAGCAGAGTACAGAGTTTTTTGCTCAGTGGACATTTTGGAGCATTTCCAGTTAAAACATTTCAGAGGTTGTTTGAGTCACAGTGATGTAAAATGTACAAGTTCATCAGAAAGTAAAGCAGCTTTACATGATTCGACCACAACTGCATAAATAATCTGATCAGAGTGGATGGAGATGACCACACTGGTGCCTGTCTGAGTGTGTGTGAGAGAGAGAGAGAGAAAGAGAAAAAAGATAGAGTCTGATAAAGAGAGAGAGTCTGACTAATTCAATTTTCTTTCCATTAGTGGAGGTCTGAGAAGTCTTTTTTTCCTTTCCAGTGTTGGGACAGTAAGTTTTCATAGTGGCCATTAAATGAACTCTAATTGAGAGTAACGCATGTAGCTATGCTTCTGGACCACAGGCTGTATGTAACCTGTACCTGGATGTCCCCCATCTGTGGCTGTCAGGAAGAATGAAAGAAAGAGAACTGAATTCTGTTTTTATGATTTGATGGGGGCTGTGGCACAAATCAGAGTGAATGTGATGTTACCTTGTTCTTCGGGAGTGTGGACTACAAAGCAAAGTCACTGATTTTATATTTTGGATCTGTTTGGTCTATAGATTTTCCCTGGACAGTTTAAGGAGGATGCATCTGCATGATGTAAGTATTCTCATCAGCCCACATCTACAAAGGTCCCCTGGACCCCTGCACAGACGTCTTTCTGCAGCCCAAAATTTGTGACCATGTGGACTTTAAGCATTACAAGCTGTACTGTATTCACCATCCTTCGTCTTTCTTCTTTTTATTTTTTTCTTGTTGTTTAGGCAAATACAACAAACAAAGGAGCTCTCCTTCTCACTGTCGTGAGATCACCATATGTGGCCCCAGGCAAAGTGCCTTCATGACAGGTTTAACACTAGAAGTGTTGACTGCAACGGAAGCAGTCATTTTGACTGCTTCAATCCAAAACTCTATTATCTCTTGTGAAAAATACCAAATTTAGAGATTAATGCATTTATTCTGTTAGGATATCTTTAAAAAAATAAAATGACATCAAAATGTATATTTTAACAAGTTTAATTATGTTTTTACTCATAGAAACCATAATTAATCCAGTATTTCTCTGTAGGCTAACAACCATCAGAGATACCATTTGCATTTCAAATAAATCTAGCATTACTAAATAAAAAATAACAATTAAATGTATTTTTTTATTTATTTTAAAAATGTTTACACAATCTGTTGTTTACGAACGGAACTAATGAATAACCCAGGCTACAGCGCAGTGCAGTGCAGGGCAGCAGGGCAGGAGAGCATGGTGCTGCAGAGCACGGCAAATTATCATATTATCTATGCCTTTTGTGTAATTTACATAAAAAACATTAAAAGTGAAAATACAGACAGCATTGTATTTTTTAAAGCAACAAAGTTATTGCACATATACATTTTAAAACCATTGTGGCCGTGCTAATGTTAAGGGGGTTTATAGAATATAGATTGCAAAATGTGCCAACATGAGCGGCCATTGGGGGCCCATTTTCCCAATTACTTTGGGCGGGCCCAAAACATTTGCCTGGTTTGCCTCTCCTGATGGTGCGCCTCTGTTTTATAGAGCACGTGTTGGACACAGACTCCTGATAGTAGTGTGTGTAGAAGCACGTGTGTCCGCTGTCTGCGTTCATTTTGAATTGTGATCAAAGCTTAAGAACTGCCATTGCAAAGAACATAGAATGAGACCACAAGTAGGAAACAACATGTCTCCTGGGGAGGTTGACTATGTATACTTCTTGTTGTATTTTTGTGATTAAACCATTGCGATGTTTACATCAGCAGCACGAGTAGAAAAGACTTGTGAAGTCAGTGAACTGATTAATAATGTCAGTTATTCTGCATCTATTCAAAGTTAAACATTAGCAAACATTAGTACAAGTTCTTACCAGAGTTGTGCTGTAGCAGGAGAAAGGTGTTTACTTCTTATGTATTCAACTTTTCATTTGTAAAAGGAAGAATGTATAATTTTTCTTTCAAACAATATGCTTCATGGCCAAAGATATGTGGACGCTCTGTTGACATACTTTAGGGTACTGTTGTCTGGGTCCGTTTCCTGAGTTGGAAAATGAATACAAGGATATTTTAGACAATAGTTGTCTTCCTACTTTGTACCACCCTGCAATGAACAATTAGTATTTCATTAATCGGATTGGTGATCTTTACCTCACCATCTTTCCCGTAACCTTACCATAATTGCCATGCACAGATAGAGAGAGACATTCCCCCCTGAATTTACTTTTCTGTGTAATTGAGTTTTTCTTTGGCACGCTCGTGCTCGTGGTAGGAATTGTGCTGGTTTGGTCTCTGTAAAAAATATGAATAAAACTGAATTCATTTGAATTGAAGCAAATCTCTCTCGTCTTAAAGCAGAGTACTGCCCATGGTCCTGGAATGACATGTTGAACAAGCGTGGGTGTGGTGTAATGTAGTGCACATTCTTTCTTCTGCTGTTCACGTGCTTTTGGCAGTGTAGTGTATGTGATACTGTCAGACAGTTTAGAGTAAGATTACTTTGTAACCTTAAAGATGCTTGAGTTGACCTCTGCCATACTACCTGGTTCATGAGCACAATACTACTACCTACACAATACATACTCAGCACTGCAGGTCACTGAGAGAAACGCTCACAAAATGAATGAACGAACAAACCAGCAGGATGGCAGGGTGTGTGTGTGTGTGTGTGTGTGTATGTTTCTTCAGCCTGTAAGGCACACTGTGACCCAGATAGCATAAAGGATTTCACGCATTCGGGATCCCTCTAAATTAAAGACACTCACTTCTCTTTCTTCTCTCTCCTCTCCGTCATGGGGAGAGCAGGCAGAGGGATGAGTGAGTGGAGGATTGAAATGGTGTCATGGACGGAGGAGAGAACTCCTCCTCCCCTCCTCCCCCATCCTCTCTCCTTACTAAATCATCAAAAGGTGTTAAAATACCACCAGACATAATGAGGTTGTGGAGTTTACCACTCCCCCATCCCCCTTTTCTTCATCCCTACTCCTTACTTCCCGCTCCACTCCTCCACTCTTTCTTTCCAACTCTCTTCTTCATGCATTTCCTCTTTCAACAGCCAAGTGAATAAGGATTGGTTGAAATCGAAGCAGCAGAGGCTCAGATACCCTGACTTTAGGTCTATAGTATGGGTCCCGCTCCAAATATGGTGGATCCAACATTTCCCATAATGCAACCATTAGGGTATTTATGTTGGTCTGCATGGTAAATTCCCACAGCTTACAAACTCCCACTGCCCAAGTGTAACAAGACACAAAAACATCATACAACACAGGCTGAGTAGCTCTCACAATAAGAGTGAACTGACCCTTGTGTGTTAAACCGGTGGACTGCCCCTGTAAAAACACACACAGTACACTATATGTATATGCTTGAGAATTCCTATGTGAATAGGGACCAACAGTTGGGGTTGGGCCACCGAATGTGGATTAATCCTGCCGCTGAAAATATTCCCCAACAAATGTTTGATTAAACTTAGTGGCCAGCTCTTAAGAAATTATTGAGCCTTTTTTTTTTTTTAAAGAAACTGCAGGAATTACAGTCCCTGTCTAGTGTTACAGTCAAAATGCATTATTAAATAAAGGGCAAGGCTCTGCACTGCTTAACATGGAGTGTTTGGGTTCATGCAGTTTTTAAAAAGAAACAATAAACAAAGAAAAAAAGAAAGAGAGACATTTTTGCCTGTTACTCACAGCATCAAAACTCACGCTGTCCTTCCAACACATGCTCCACTGCATCTTCTTAACCCACGCAACAGCCTTACTTTTTGTTTTCATTCGTTTTAGAATTGTGTTGTGGTGTGTTCAGCTCTGTGGATTCATTTAGTGTTTCTATTTAGAAGCCCAAAACATGGGAGGAAAGAATGGAAACGTATACAAATAATCGTTGCGTGTGATTTATCACTGCAGACTGTACACTGCGGCAAAGACAACTGTGTCTGCTATTGAACATCTTGGAATAGTAAGTATGCAGCACTGTTGCATCACAGACACAGAGGGAGAGGGACTAGGGTAAAAGAGAGAGAGAACCTTTATTAAACTGCTTTGGTCAGTAATAGTTGAGACAATGAAAACACTTCAGTGTCAGCAGTAATGAACCCTGCAGCAAATGAAAAGATGCATATGAGGTCAGTTCACAGGAGCTGTCCATTCAGCACCACAACAACCCAAGACAGAAGAGCAGCAGAGTAACCGCCTGTTTTCTGTCACTGATTTTACTTAGTTTCATATAAATATGTATTCTACTGGGCTGTTAATGGCTGTCTTGCTAAAAACATCAGGATATATATATATATTCTTCCTCCTGCTGGAATAAAGTATGGTAGGAGTTGTTCTTTTTGATTTCCACAAGTCAAGACAGGTCAATTTTATTTATATAGCCCAAAATGACAAATCTGCCTTGGACTGCTGTTCTAAATCTGACAACCTCTCTCCAAGCAGCCTCAGTTTGGAAAACAAACAAACAAAAAAACAAAAAACAGGAAACAGGAAAAAAGGGAGAGACCTCAGGATGGTCTTTTCTTTGCTTCCATGACCGTAGGACAACAGCTGCTGTAGTTCTCTAACTCCTCCTCTCTGTGTGCACACTTTTTGTAGCAAAATCCTTTTTTTCTGCAGCAAGAAACAAGATAATAAGGTCAGCGAGAGCATATGTGTGTATGTGTGTGTGAGAGAGAGCAATTACATTTTAAAGACTGTGTGAGGGAATTTAGTTTATCATAGCATGTGTGTATTTAGGGAGTGTGTGAGTGTATCTGAGCATTAGTGAACGAGTCCCAAACCAGTTCACGACCAGGACCAAGACCAGTCTAAGACCAGAACTATCAGAATCAACAGAAATAAAACTACCTCACTTAGTACAACAGGCACACACACACATTATCTGGCCTTAAAAAGACAGTAGGCTTACACTGTGCCCACCTACCTGACCACAGTGACTGATGTTAGACACAGAAACATGTTAATAAAGAACAGACACACAGCCAGGCCATAAAGACAGAGCAGAGAAGAAAACATGGCTTCCAAAAGAAAGTGCCAGCAGTGTAGAAGAACTATAGTAGAGACAGCGCAGAACTTCATCATACTGTGCCCAAAATTCAAACCTGTCCTTTAACAGTTCTTCCCAAAACTCAGTAATAAACATTCACATTTTATTAACTCAGAAAGCACCAAACTACAAATTGTACTCGCGGGACAGTTTGTCTCTACCCACAACATGAGTAAGTCATTACACCAGGTCTCATATTCTTTATGTATCATATGTATATATCATTGTCTATATCCTGCACATGCACAACAATCAATAATCAATAATTTGCTTGGGATTCCTTCTTTTCACATTAAGGAGCAGGTTGGGGGGGTTGTCTTTTGTTGCTGGTGTTGTTATGTTTATTCATCAAGCACTTTGCTCTTCTGGTGCTGGTACAGTTTAGTACATTTAAAATGTATATATACATACTGTGAATGTATAGATTTCTTTATATTGTAACCATCAACATCCATTATGCACAGTGCGTTGGCAGCTGTATTTTTTGTTATGATCATTCCAATAAAGTGATTTGAATTTTTAAGAGAGAGTGCCAATGTTTTATACAGTGTGTGTATGTGTTTCTTTACTATGCAGTGTTCTGGTCTTACAAAGTCTTGAAAAAATTACGTTTTCAAGTTTAAGAATATGCTTAAATCCACAAATACTTGAAAGTTGCTTGATTTTCAACATAATCTGGTGTTTCATTATCTACACAAACACTCAGGGAAATCAAAAGTCGTTTAATATTTAAAATGAAAGGATTCCATCATCATATTTGTTTGTTGTCTCCTGGCATTTATAAGAACAATTTAGATGTGATGATAAAAGCTTGGAGAGTCTAAACATTTTTGGTTTGGGAACCTTGTGCTTGAATCTTACTCTTAAAAAGCTGTACGAGCCCTGAATATGTTGAGCAAAGTCTCAAAAACAATCATGTATGTATGTTAGTGGCTCCTACCAAAGTCCAATAACATACCTATCAACACCTCTAAAGCTCACAAATGAATGCATTGTATCGTTTCTGTACAAACAGAAATGTACAAACAAAAAATTTGGTTTTAGAGAAAGCATTTTGCTGTTTAAGGTTACTAAAAAAGTATAAATATATGCCCACATGATTTCATCTTTACCTCGTCCCTGAACAGACAGGACACGAGTGGCTGTGACTAGCTAACTCAAACACGTTTCACTGCATGAGAATGTTCCAAAATTGTGAAATGATTGCAAATCAGGAAACACATAAAACACTTCATTAGGGATGTGAAATATTTGATCTGCTTCACATCACTGACTGCACATGTTGCACAAGCTGAAGCTTTAAAATGCATTATACAGAATGTAAAGTACAATATTTAAGTAATCACACAGTATTTCGTTTCCATCTGTTTTAATACAGTTCTGATCTGTTTATCTGTCAGCACAGGAACGAAACACATCAAAGTAACAGGGTGCACACACACACTCACACACACACACACACACACACACACACACACTGTGACATTCCTTGCAGTTTTCACGACTGTAAACCTCCCCATATTAGCAGTCGCAGAAGTAGGGTTGGGGATGCGGGATTTGCAGGTGTCATATTTTATAAATGCAGGTAGCTGAGTACATACACACACACACACACACACACACATAAACATACAATAATAAACTTGTAAAAGAGGTGTGGTATAACTGCAACTGAAATAAAAATGAAAACAACCTGCAGCATGTGTTTGCTTGTGTTGGCCAAGCAGCAGGCTGAATTCAGCACACCTGCCTGTGTCACCCATTCCAGATTCAACTGATTCATCCCAGGTACACTGGCCCAAATGCGGGTGCCAACACCAACCTGAAGCTGGCCTGAGTGCCTCTAACCTGATCTGAACAAACTGTTCACAGCTGTTTGGCTGACTGAGGCAAGTCAGAGCCGAAACAGCCACAAGAGCAAGGCAAGTCAGAGATAATAGGGAAAAAATCCCTCGACAAGCCAAGACCAGACTCAGGTACTAGTCTTGTTGAAAGGTTTTAGAAACTTTCTCTAATGTAATTCTTTAGAATATCCATTATTATGGAAAGCCAAATAACCAGTTTTACTCATAACGTGTTCAACTTCATTGTGTCCTAAGACCCAAGGTATGCTCTTAGACTCTTGCATACATACTAAACATATATAATATATATACATATATATATATATATATATATATATATATATATAATTTTACAATTGGTTACACTAGTTGACACTGTCTATATATACAGTGCTGCTGTGTATCTATATCTGTATATGTCCTAAAAATATCTGGGATGACTTAATAAAATAAAGGCCACTGAAGCATACTTCAGCATTTCTGATTCATTTCAGTAACAAACACTGTAAGTATAATATGTAGCATGGAGTAAAAAGGTACCATGGTTTTTGTTGTAATTGAATGATATGAAAGAATAAAACAATTGTATTTGTTATTTTTTCATTGAAGTGTCTTTGAAAACGCGGACAGCAGTAAACGCCCAGCAACACTGTGGCCTCTCTACTCTTTACAGTTGTCTACCTGTATTTCTGAACAGAGAAGACTGACGTTGGTTGCCTATGGCCTACTTCTCTATTCTCTCTCCTTCTAATCCGCTCTCTTCATCCTTTCATTTCACTGCTCTCTCTTCCCACGCTCTCTCTCTTTCCATCTTCCACTCCATTCATCCGTGCAGCGCTGGTGTGTTGTTACATGAACACAACCACGGACTGTATGTGAGTGACAATGTGTGTTTTTGTGTGTGTGTGAGAGAGAAAGAGAGAGCATAAAATGGGCATGTGCAATGTTCAGAAAATTACACAACACCTCAGAACAGGACCTATGCAATCATTCAGCCATATCACTCAGACATGCAGTAATTGCTACACAATTTCATTTGGAGGAATAAATCTCTAATTAATTATTATAAAATGGCTACATGACATTTCAGATTTCCGTGTACAAAAATCCCATTATTATTTCAATCCATGTACAAAAACAATTATTTTTTCTTAAACGAAAATACTACCCTAAACCTACCAATATGCACTATTTGTTTTCCTAACAAGACGTTTTGTCTTTGTATCCCAATTTAAATGTTTTAGTGAGACATTTCCGCCAGCTAGAAAAGCTTATCTGTGCTAGCATTAACTTAGATGTAGAACTCCAGATAGCGACAGCCACAGGTCTGATAGCAAGCATGTTAGCACTAGCTTAGCCTCGTCAGCAGTTGATGCAGAGTTTATCCCTGTTGAGCAGCATGGGAAGGTTGGTTTTGTCAATAACTGGCCTTCTTTCTGGGGCCACCCCAACCTGCTGAGAGCAGATGGCCTTCATTGTACTGGAATATGCTCTGGTGAAAATAAACAGGTGTTTACAGAACTTGACTTGATTCTATAACGCAGGATAGAGGTTTCTGCCCTGATTGTCTTTCCTATCACAACCACGATGGTTGACTCCTTTTATGGTCAGTGATTTTGCTTGTAAAACTGTCTTTTATCCTGGCACTAACTTCCACGCCAGAGATTAACATTACCTCTGTGCAGTTCTGTGTTGGATCCGTTAGCTCTAATTATACACAAGTGTGTATTAAATTACAAGCATGCTCTGTCCACTGCCAAAGCAGCCTATTTCTCTCGCCTAATCAGTAACAATAAGCATGAGCATAGATTTACCTAGCCTAGCCAATAACTCATCCGTCTTAGCTGCTCAACCTTTTCGCTCGTGACTTTGTAGATATTTTCTACAGAAAAATAGATGACAGTAGATACAAATAACGTCGTCATCTCCAGCTACTTCTGTGCACTGCACAGTGCAGTGCAACATTCAAATGCTGAATCACAGTAAGTCACTGTTCTTAAACATCTTGAAACATTGTCCAAGCTGATGCTAACTTCTAAAGCAACTACATGCCTCCTCATAATTCCTCCCAGATAAATATTTTAAAGATCTCTGGCCATTTCTGGGACTTACATTGCTGAATATTGTTAATTTGTTACTTACGACTCACATTGTCCCACTAGTCAGTCTGTAACCTTCCATTCCTTTCCAAAAATACTAGAAAACGTTGTGTCTCAGCAACTTTCACAGTTCTGTTTTTGAACCTTTTCAATCAGCTTTCAGGGCCTGTCACTCCACTGAAACAGCACTTACTAAAGTGGTGAATGATTTTATGCTTACCATGGATTTGGATTCCACTTCAGTGCTTCTATATATATATATAAAATACTACATCAATATTTTCTGATGTGAAATATGGAGTACCTCAGGGCTCTGTTCTGGGCCCTCTGCTTTTCTCTCTTTATATTTCACCTATTGGCTATATTATATGCAGTCAAGCAAATATTATTTTCACTGCTATGCCGATGATACTCAGCTGTATGTGATCATATCCAAATTATTAAATTAGAGGCCTGCTTATCTTCTGTAAAATATATGGATGTCACAAAATGTGTCTCTCTCTCTCTCTCTCTCTCTCTCTCTCTCTCTCCATTGTCCTCTCTTTTCACCCGGGCTTCTCTGTGCTTCTCAGCCGTCCTGGGACATCTCTCTTGCCCCTGGCTGTCGGTGCTGGATCTGGATATTTGTTCTCCAGGAGATTCCGCCTCTCCTCTTGTCTCTCTTTCTATCCCTCTGTGTGGGTCTGTTTCTTTCTCCTATTTCTGTGAATAGTGTGCTTGAGTTTTGCTTTATATGTGAATGTGTAGTCTGTCTTCTTCCAGATCTCCATGGCAGAGAGGAGGTTGTGTGGCTCAGGTCCTGTCTTTTTGGTGACACCTAAAGTTGCTCCTCCTCCCGGATCCATATATGTTACAATATGACATTTATTGCAAGTGTGTCCGTCCTGGGAGAGGGATCCCTCCTCTGTTGCTCTTCCTGAGATTTCTGGGGAGTTTTTCCTCCTCCGAATAGAGGATCTAAGGACAGATTGTAAAGTCCATAGAGGCAAATTTGTGATATTGGGTTATTTAAATGAAAATGACATGAAAAGAACTTCAGTCACTATTAGAATAGGATTAGCAACTGCCAGACTTGCAAACATTATTAAATGGTGAATAGTCCTGAAAGACTGTATGTCTGTATATAGATCTGCTAAAAAAACAGATTTCACAACCACTAAAGGACCAGCCTGGCACAGACAGTAAGTATATAGGAGCGCTGGTGGAAATGAGCACATTTTCACATATTTTCACCCCAATCCCAGATTCCAAATAATACAAATTTATTTGAATTTGTTCTGATGATGTTGTAGCCTGATTTATTTGAGATCCAGACAGCTGTTCACAGCATTGAATTTCAAAACACGTGTTAATTATCATTAGAAAATGACAGGACAGTGCTTGCTGACATGCAAGTGCTGTTTCAGTGAAGTGACAGGCAGAAAAGAGAGAGAGAAAGCTGTGTGAAAGCTGTGTGCACTTATACTCTATAGCCCGGATTTTTTCACCCAGTACCATTGTTTTTTTTACACAAAAGGTGATAAATTAACCGTTATGTGTCTTGAATTATTTTCTTAAACAACTGGCCACTGTAGTTTTTGCAAATGTTATAGAGCTTAAAGACACAGAGGAATTAGACATATCAGGCTGATGATACACAGAAAAACTGGTGGTTTGGTACTTATCATGGGATTGTTGACAAGAAGAAAAATTCTCATCATTTAATGAAATTAACATATTAGTAACGTTTATGACTGTAAATGGCCATCTTCCATCTCACGTCACCTATTGGTAGAACGATCAGTAATGTGTGATGCTGATCTTACATTACATTCTAACTTTATTTCAGTCAAACAACTGACTTTTGAAATGTTTATTTTAGGAGCAGAACAAAGTTAGAGTTTGGCGTCTAGGCTGTGACCTCATCTCTCCTCCTTATGTTTACATAGGATATTGGGGAGTGATGAGCAAATATCTAAAAACCCCTAGCCGGAGCCTGCAGGTGGATGCTGGGGTGGTGCTGGGCTCAAAGAACAGGCAGCAATACTGATTCAGGGCAGCAGTGGCATTAACAGGCAGAGGGAGAGATGGGATTTTTTTCAGTTTAAATAGACCAGCAAATTGGTAGGGTGTGTTTGGTAGATGGTTGTGGAAACTGAGGTATGTCACTGTCGCTCCATATACACATTTGACTTTTTTCTCTCTTTCTGTAATGATCAGAATATATTAAAGACATGGATGAGCACATATATGTATGCTGTGTTTTGCTTTTTTTACAAATCATTTCGGCAGGAAAGTTTGAAACATAAATATATACATAGATAAATATAAGTATAACATGAGACAAAAACCCCAAAAGAAAAGAAAAACAGAATATGCTCCCTTCAGCAAAAAAAAAAGATTATTTCATACAGTCCCTAAACTAGGTTGTCTCTTTACTCTACCAAAGAATGGAACTAACAGTATGAAGAATGTTAGTTATAATTATCAGTATGAGAAATCCTAAAAAGAAAGCAAAGACGTGTACAGAGCCTGATTCTAGATGCAAACACTATCTTCCTGTCTCTTAACCCACACTCTTGCTTGTCTCTCTATAGGTCTGACGATAGTACTTTTAATCCGCTCTTTGAACAAGAGCTGGCTTTCAACAAGGGTTCACTTTCCCCTACAACACGCAGCTCTGTGAAAAGCATACACAGCCCACTTGCAGTGAAGAGACTGGTGGAAAAGCCACTTGTTGCTGAACTGCTGGCATGCTGTGTTGAATAGCTAAAGAAGAAAAAAGATATAATGAAAACAAAATACAACAAATACTACAAAAACACAGAAAAATACAACAGCCTATAGGTTAAATACCTGAGAAAAGCTAAGTAGAAAGCCAACTAGTGGACCAATGGCAGGAAATAAGGGAGAGAGAGATGTAACCCTGGTCAAACCTAAGTCGGGACGCCCCAGGCAAACTTTTTTCAGTGGCACTGTCATTTTTAAATGTATTTATTCTACTTTGCAGGGGCACATTGGTTTAAGGTATTTTGGTAAACTATCAAAATAAACCTTGAAATTACTTAATATAGCTAATGTATCATAATAAAACCCACGTCCACACTGGATGTAATTTAAAGTTACTTCATTTGTGAACATCTAATGACAAAGCTTCACCACTCAGCTGTCACATAGCACTGCATTCATACAAGATGGTTGTATAGAATGGTCCAAGATAATGATTGTGCTGCTTTGCTTCACACTGGAAGACATAAACATAACCGTCCCTCTGTGTCTCACTCAGACTCTTATTGGATGATCAGGGCTGGGAGACCCACACAAACTCAGCAAAGCAGTGATGCTTTCACAACAAAATGTCAGACAGGGAATTTCAAGGAACTCTGATGAAAGGTAAATACACTTCCTACAGAACGACGGTTGAGCCAGAGTACACCGAGGAGGAGACAGTGCTGAGACACAGAGCGAGATACAGAAATGACTAGAGGAGAGGACAGTGCTGCTACATCATCGGCTCAAACAGAACACCAGCGTCTGAATCGACTGACGATGCTGCTGGTGAAGTGTTTTTGCTTCCATGAATGGGACATTTTGAAATAGCTGCTGTAGGAGTTACAGCAGACAGTGATGCAGTGGATGAACCTATGTGTGACAAAGCATCCTGATACACAGTAAAGTCAACAAAGATATCCATCCCTCTCAGCTAGAATGTTTTGGTCAGAAACGGGGTATACTTCACAGAGCCAGAGTCTATCCAATCAGAATCACTTATAGATGGGACATCTGTCCTGCTAACCGATCCAACACAGAACTGCACAGAGGGAATGTTAATCTCTGCTGTGGAAGTTAGTGCCAGGATAAAAGACTGTTTTACAAGCAAAATCACTGACCATGAGTTGTGTGTTTTGGTGGGTAAAGCACAAAATGTTAGGGTGGTGTATTTTAAAATTCTAAACAATTATGCAAAATATTACAAAAGCTATAATATGATTGCATGCTTTGGGAAATGACTGGCACCAATGGAAAGTGTAAGAATATAGTTTAATATAGCTTAAACATGTAAAACCACTGGTCCTTTAAGGCCCCTATCATTAAAGCTTATAATGTGCTGAAGGTACATTGCAAATCAGCACAAAATAACTGCCACATGGTGAAACCATAGTCGTGTGGGCCCTTGAGCATCTAGAGCCCCAGAGCCGTCAGTAATCAAGACGATTTCCTTGATTCTGGAGATAACACTCATTAGCTAACCCCAATGACCAGTTTTCCGCTAAGCTCACTTTTGCATTACAGGTGATGTTGCAAATCATAGCTAAAAATCATTTTAGCTGAAGGCAGTGCAGTGACGTGTACATGAGTCACTGCGTCTCCAGCAGAGCTAATGACAAATCATAACAAAACATCATGTCTGTGATATAAAAATAGACATGGTTTGATTTAAAATTAGAAAATAAGAAAAAGGTGGGGGTGGCTGACAGAAACCTTCCCAAGATGGAACAACGCAGTAGAAACTCATGGGGACACTGAGCTTAGATGGTGCTCAGCCATACAACACAGTGAATGCAAATAGTTCTCTGTCTATTCTTTGTTGGCGTTTATAGATAAGTCCCTAAAGATTGTGAAATATCCATAGTGTTTCAAATTAAAAGCCGTCCAGCACGACAAAGCCTCTATTCATATGAAAGCTTTGAAGGAAGTGTTGGGTTTCACTGACAGGGCTTATTGTGATATGAAAAAATAGCAAAGTAGAAACGACTGGAAATACTTAATTGAACAGAAATGTTATTCTCCTTCACTATCATGTGAGCCATTATGGTTAAGGTCATTTCACCCTCCTCAGTATTTTTTACCATGCCGTTATTAGAGGCTGGTGTTTATTGGTTTGTGCTGGCCACCATTTATTTGAAACTTAGCCATTATTTCAGTAGTAAAATTATTTCTTCACCCTTTTAGCAAGTCTTGGGAACATCATGTGGAACAGTAACAGTGCAGTTACTCTTATGACTCCTTCACAAATGTTTCAGAGAAGAAAAGTGTTTTGTTTAGCTTTTAGGTTGACTGGTAGCGTATACCCAGAACTGATTTCCCCCAACAACATTCTCTCACACACACACACACACGCGCGCGCGCGAGCTGGGGAACACGGTGTGTACATCGACTGTGTGTGCAAAATGAATCCACTCTTTCACACATTATTCTATTGAGCTCTTTGGAAAGAACATAGTAGTGCATGTGTTCAAATAAATCGAGAAATCATTGAAGTTAAAAATGAACATAGAAAAAGAATTAATCTGCGGTGCTGTCTGAAAATATCTCCACACACACACACACAGAATCCCCAAAGGCCTTCAGATGTATTCAAAATGTCTTACATGGCTCAACTATATATAGCTTCAAAGACCCAGATTCCCTATGTAGGCAAGGCGCACACGCACACGCGCACACACACGCACACACAATGGTCTGGCATAACAAGCCAACACATTAGCACAATCTGGAATACTCAAACAGTGCAATCTGAAAACAAAAGCGCTGTCTCTCTCTCTCTTTCACACACACACACACACACAACATAGTCTCATAGCGTGTAGCAAGGGATGAAAGAGCAGGATAAAGGAATGAGACTAATGGAGGAAAGTTGCTTAATGACAAATTGTCCGATTGCAGAAGCCATTTTCTTTTCTCGTCATTTAGCTCTTTCATACCTTAAAATATTCCTCTGCTTCAGGCTTTTGCTCAGTCACAGTTTCAGTTCTTCTCACTCAACTCCCTTACATTCTCGTTCTCTCTCTTTACTTTCCAGACGCGACGACAGAGGGCCCACAATGCCGATGTTCTCGGAAACTGGGTCATAAAAACACACACCATGCTCACCAACTCCATACATTGTGACTGCAAACACAGTACTACAGAAATAAAAAGTTTAATTCATTGAAAATTGGTGTTCGCAACAGCTTATAAAATGTAATTTACTTTGTTTTTGAGTGAGAAAGCTCTTTTTATTGTATTATGATTTGATCATTGTATTATGATCATTTAGTTATCTGTACGTGTGTAAGCATTGTTAAGCATTCAGCTCAATATAAGACCCATTTAGAATGAAATATAAAACAGTTACCTTCTAAAGAGTGCACATGTATAAATCCCATTTTCACATGTAAATTGTCCAAAGATCGCATGTGGCGGATTTCAATTCACTACATATGAAATGCGATTTATTATATGTAAAAATGTGTTCAAATGTTATTTCTTATATTTCACATTTGAAATATATAAAAATCAAAAGTACCAATATGATTTTGAAACACTTGATGTGAATTCCTACACGTGAAATTACATTTCACATTTTGGTCTTTGCAGGAGTTGGGTCTCAATCTAAATGGACAAAGTGTCAGAATAAAATACAAATAGTATTCTGGATTATTTTTTAGAAAAGGTTTTGAAAACTATTAAGAAACATGGCTGGTGCTGTTGTTTCTTGTTGTTACAGCCACTTTGAGATGTCTAACAAAGTCACACAGACAGACCGAGTGTTGAAACCTCACATATTAAAGAGGGGACTGCCGAGCGGACACTCAACTTACTGTGCAACTTGTCCACTCCACACTTTATCATTGTTGATGTAAAGCATCACTGTACTATAATCTAGTTGAATGGGTAGGCTGTTGTGAAGTGTTGCTACATAAAGAAATAAGATATGATGTTCAACTCAAGCAAGACAATTTCCAAAACGACATGTAACACGAATAATAATAATAAAATCCACACTCAAATCTGTTTTACTACATTACACTGACATGCATGACTGAGCTCATCCACAGTAATCATTTTGCAACAGGTAGCTGCATGTAAAAGCTGAACCTTAAGTCCTTAGAAGAAGGAAATCATGAAACATGAAGTGGTAAAAAACAAATCAAGAAATAGGAAAGAATATAGTCATTGTAATGTCCTGAAACCACCATCGGTGCTTCTATTACATTTTATGTTTACTGTTAAATATTAGGACATTGAAAACCTGTATATGTCAATAAAAAATAACCTTACATGTTATATCATCACCTTCTAGTTATTTTGTCTATAATATGTAAATAATATATTGATGTATATTAATGTTAATATTTCCACTCATTACACTGTAATTCTATTAGATCACCAAAACAGCCTTCTTCCATCTTCACATTGCCTCCCACCCAAACTGCTTTTTATCGTGTCCAGGCTCCATTACTGCAACAGCAAATTCCATATTAACTGTAAAATCCTCCTCACCGCCTACAAGGCTCTCAATAACATGGCTACTCCCTACAGTACCTCTCTGATCTCCTCCACTAGTCCACTCCGCCCACCTTAGGTCCAGGGATGCCAGGCTCTCGTGCCCCCTGATATTTTGTTTTCTGCTCTGTATTAATTTTGTAAAGTATCTTTGGTTACACTTGAATTGTATCATTTCATTTTATTTAGCATGTTTTCACCCAAAGCCAAAAACCTCTCTCAAGTAAACTATGTGAGGGACGGGTAATATGAGCACAGGATTTCTCAAGATTTTATATTTTTATTTAACATTTGGTTTGTTTTTGAATTGTTATAACTTGTTTTTGACTCTTTTTTATTTACACCACACAAAGGAACCAACCTGTTTTGGTTTTTATTTCACTGTAGTACATCCAATTACCTTTTGAGGACAAAATAAAGTGATCAATTGATTGTCGCATGTCAAATGACTATTTGATACATTGTGTTGAGGTCTGATTCCATATGGAATTGACCGTGATAGATGTGTAACAGTGTAGCGCCATCTACTGGGACTCCTCACAGCTGATGATTGATCTCTGGGTTGTGTAATGATCCAGGAACATGATCCCAGTGCACAGCAGGGTGTAAACACTGCTCCCGCAAACATGTTCATGTTTCCATTTCACAGCTTCTTTATCCAGAGACATTCTGCTTTTATATTCATTCTTCTCAACACACACACACACACACACACACACTAAAAATGTTACTTAACACAAACCCTATTTATTCAGAGGAGAAACTGTAAAAATGATTATATATAAGTATCTGAACGATCACCACAGGAAATTCCAGCTTACATTTAAAAAGTGCAATATTTTCTCACTATGGAGAAGAATGCAGTGCCTGTATGGAAGTTTATGACTGCCAATTTAAAACTTAAATCATTCAACTTATGCCATTTGGATCATATTTGATACATTAGTGTCTGAGATCTTTACACAATTAATTACCTGACAAACCTACTGTATCAACCTGGCACCTGTTAACTGCCATGTAGTGGATTATCAATACAATGCAGTAAGTGAGATCCTTTTTTTTGTTACCAAATTCAAGATGGCTGCCTCCATTTTGAGACTTAAATTAATAACATTTTCAATTTTCAATCAGTTTTATTAATTTGGTGTCAAATCAGAACAAAATGCATGATACAATATAGTCATATACTGAAGTAAAGTAAGCTATAATCAAATGAATAAATAAATGAATAAAAATGCAATAGATCAACAAC